>PVIU01011534.1:0-64321 GCA_004026605.1 Ondatra zibethicus
CCACCTGCCTCTGCCTCCCGAGTGCTGGGATTAAAGGCGTGTACCACCACTGCCCGGCTAAATATAAGTTTTGTGTAAACATGTTGTATGGAGAGCGGGTGTCCCAGACGCCCAGCTAGCTTACACCCAAAATAACCACACAGAAACTGTATTCATTTAAACACTGCCTGGCCCATTATCTCTAGCCTCTTATTGGCTAACTCTCACATCTTGATTTAACCCATTTCTAATAATCTGTATATCACCATGATGTTGTGGCTTACCAGGAAAGATTTAGCATGTCTGACCTGGCAGCTCCTCAGCGGTTCTCTCCAACTCAGTTTTCTTCTTCCCAGAATTCAGTTCTGTTTTTCCCGCCTACCTAAGTTCTACCCTATCAAAAGGCCCAAAGCAGTTTCTTTATTAACCAATAAAACAACACAAATACATAAAGACCTCCTACACCATAAACATCTTATATTTTAGTTTTTGTTTTATTTATTATTATTATAAATGTGTATGATGTGTGTATGTGAGCACAGGTATGCCTGTGGAGATCAGAGACAGCTTATAGTAGTCAGTTTTCTCCTTCTACCTTTACATGGGTTCCAGGAGTCAAACTCAAGTATGCAGGCTCGAAGGCAAGTCCTATTAACCACAGATCCAAATTGCTAGTTCTGCTTTTGTTTTTCTTATAATTTACCAAAGACTAGAATTTCTGGTTCATAGACCTTAAGGCTTATCATTTAAAAATGTTTGATTTATTATTGTTAGGTCTTCTTTATGTTGCAAATGCACAAGTGTGTGTGTGTGTGTGTGTGTGTGTGTGTGTGTGCGTGTGCTAGCTGACCCTCTAGCTGACCCCATGCTTTAACATTTTGAGGAACTAGCAGACTAGTTCTCTACAAGATCTGGAACAGTTGTTCTTATTTTAGCTATCCTCAGGGTGTGAAATGACATGTCACTCTGGTTCATGTACATCTCCCTGATGAATAATGATGGTGTCTTTTTATGTGTTGACTAGTTATTTGTGTATCTTTTTCTGAAAAAAGGCCTATTCAAATTATTTGCTCAGTTTTAATTTTTTTTTTTTAGCTGTTCAATTATCACTATTCAAATTCGTGCTTTGCTCCTTTCCTGAGATTTATCCCTACATTGTCTTCTGAGAGTCTTGTCATTCCCAGTCTGCTGCCCAGGTATATGACTTCACTTACACTTCTAAAGTTCACAGAATCATTAAAAAGAGGAGAGTCCAGTTGTTAAGAGCACTGACTGCCCTTGCAGATGACCATTGCTCAATTGCCAGCACTGTCATGGAAGCTCGCAACCATTTTTAACTCCAGTTCCTGGCCATCTGATGCCCTTTTCTGACTTCTGCAGGTGCCAGACACACTTGGAGTTTACAGACATACATGCAGACAAAACACCCATACATATAAAATTTAAAAATTAAAGTTTGGGATATAGCTCTAGTGGGAGGCGTTTGTCAACCATGCATGAGTTTCTGGATATAATCAGTACCACACACACATATACACAAAAAGAAAGAAAGAAAGAGAAAAAAGAAAGAAAGAAAAAAAGAGAAATAATTACCCTATTGTGCTTCAAACAAAATGTGCAATGTGTACTCTTTTTGAATTCTGATCTAGGCTGAAAACAGTATTTGAAATGAACCAGTGCTCACTCTGTAGGACAAACAGAGCTTTTATAAACATGTCACTCTTGAATGGAGTGCAGCTTATGACCTATTTACTTATAAAGTAGCCCTAACAGCTTGTCTTCATGGTGTAGGGGAAAGGAGGAAAGATTTTACTGTGAGAATCAGGGCGAAAAAATCCCCACAGAAAACTAATTTGGTCTAAACAAGGGTGCTTAGAATTTTCTGTGTCTTTCAAACAATACTTTCTCTTTGTTAAAAGAGGCTGACTAAAACTGCCTTTTGATGTCTTGTGACCTGGAAATATTTAATGTAAATATAATAGCTCTTTTATTTTTAGGAAAGGAAAGACGGTATAACTTATACAAGCCTCATTGTACCAGGCTGTTTGTTAAATATAATTCACAGGACTAATGTTATAGCTGTATTCATGGCTTAGTTTCATTACAGCAAAAGGCACATAATGGGACCAGCACAGTAAAAATAACACAGGCTTCTTATTCTTTCTTTCTTTTGGCGTTGTTGTCTAGCCTGGTGGGGGTGGGGAGGCATAGCAACTTGTTCCTTTCTCCAGCAACAAAAACACAAGCACATGTCCAGTGGATCTGCTTATGCCACCTAGAGAGACATAGCACCCAATATTTTATTTTTATTTTATATTTTACATTTATTTATTTATATGTGAGCACACACATTCACATGCATGTATGAGTACATGTATGTGTCTATATTGCCGCTGTATACATGTGGCACTCAGAGAACATCTTGCAGGAATTGGTTCTCTCTTTTTGCATAGGACCCTGTGTTCAAACCCAGGGCATTAGGCTCAGCAGCAAGCACAAAGCAACCACCTTTACATGCTGAACTATCTGTAAGTCCTAGAATCCAAGACTCTGCCAGGACTGGTGGTCACATAGGTGTTGTGAAGTAATATTCTCCAGATAAAATACTACATCCTGCAGGGATGATTGATACTGAAGCTCAGGAAGTAAACAAAAGCTTCAGGATGTCTCTTTTTTTGGGGGGGTTCTTCCAATGGGATTTATTAAATACATTGACAAAAGAGCTGATATCTCTGAAATAAGAAATTACTTGAGGCCTGCAGCTTCTGCTAACCTGAACAAAGTTTTATTCTGTCTATGCAATGACCTATGTGTTGAGCCCTAGGGTCATTGCATAGACAGAATAAAAACTTTGTTCAAGATGTCTCTAAAACTGACCAGGTATAGTAGGCTTTTCTTTCCTCAAGAGACTATGACCTGTAAAAACGGCTAAGAGACAATCTCAAATCAGCCAAGCTGCCTGAAGATTATACAATGAGTTCCAGGTTGCCAGGTTTTGCGAGCTGTTGCCCATGAGCTTTAAGTGATGTAGTTGTCTTTGAGTCATTTACGTTCCTGCAAGTAATCGCTCACCCATAATCCTGTAAGCAATCCCGATAAAACTCATTGGTTCACCAAGCTGGATTTTGGTAGTATCCTTACATTGATCTGATGCTACTTTCCTGTTTGGGGTGAGCAGACATTTGCTCACCTCTCCGCAGGAATAGGATCACACAGAACACAGGCATTCTGTCTAGCAATTGCCAAATGTACAGATGCCCAGAAGAAAGCCACATGTCTGCCATAATTCCTATCATATATAATACCTATATGACCTGATACAGTAGGTATTGCTGCTTCAGCCTTATGAGCATAAACAATCTTTGTCTGCAAGCAGATTTTTAAAATTATTAATTTGTTTTGAGGGAGGGTCTCATGTATCTCAGACTGGCCTCAAACTATGTAGCCAAGAATGACCTAGGACTCTTGATTCCTTGGCTTCCATCCCCTCAGTGACAAGATTACAGGGCTACACCCGACCTTCCTATCCTGTCCAGTCCCCCCTCTTTTCTTTTCTCCTCTCTACAATTAAGCCATAAAAACCTTTAAAATGTATTTGTACTCTTACTGAATGTACCACTACTTTTGACTTTCTGAAAAATTAATTTTTTGGACATGAGAACCCTTTCTATTTGAACCCCTATATCCCTTTACTTAGTGGGTTCAAGGGTGTTTTCCTCTGCTGGTTTCCATGTGTTCTTTCCTGAGAACCACCTCAGGGTGATGCCAGATGACAGTGTCTTTCTTGTCAGTCTTCTCACAGTGCTGAGCTGATATCAGGGTGTGTATGTTTCAAATGTCTGCCAAGGGAATGCTTGGCAGAGTACAAAAGTGCCATGATTCAGTTTCAACCAGAGTCCTTAGATGCTAAATATTAGAGGTTTTCTATAGATATGTGATCTGGATGATGGTCACCAAGGTTAGAGTATGTCTCTGTGTTTCTAATTTCTATATCACAACAGAGAATTTTGATTTAAATGTGTTTTAAGGACCTTCTAGCCTATGTGACCTCTCCACCTCTGATCTGTTATAAAGGGAGGAGAAAAGCCATTCACAACTTAAACTCGAATACTAAGTACATGAAACAGCATGGAAGAACTGCCATAATGTAAGAGTGCAATATTTATAATAGAAGGAGGTTTCACGGCCAGGAAGATGGCTCATTAGCAAAAGGCCACTTGCTGTTCAAGTCTGGTGACCCAAGTTTGATCCCCAGATCCACTGGTGGAAGCAGACAACTAACTCTTGCAAGTTGTCCTCTGACTTCCACACACATACTCTGTGACACATGCCTCCCCCACCTCCGTGCACATAAATACAATTACAAATAAATTTTAAAATTTTAAAAAGGTAAATGGTTTTAAACAGTGTTTTGTGGGAAATGATACTTAAGGAAATAAAAAAAACCCTGAGTATAATTTAGTTTGGGAATATTTACCTATTTTGCATACTGCTTTTAAAGTAAAGGACAGTAAGTAGGGAATATATGCCTTGGAGGCAGACGGTGCTGGATTTGGAGGGATGGTTTTTCTGAGTTAAGGCTTCCTCAGGTTCTGTGTGTAGTTGCTGTTTTTTCCTTGGAGTATCTTCTGTCTCTAACAGGTCCATGGCTAGGCATTAAGAACAGTTTTGATATATCCCCCTGGCTTACTCATTCATATATATTAATGTTATTGTATATAGAAAACAGTGTCATTACTTTTATATACTAATAGGAATTTGAGCACATGACTAATAATCATAAGCAGTGTTGGTAAGATCCTTCATGTCTTAGATGAATTATCAGGGATATTCAATTTAGAATTATTATTAATTTTCGTAATAAGATATGTCACTGTGTTTGCATTCTTATACTCCCTCCTCCTCCTTCCTCTCCCCATCTCTCTCTGTTTCTCTTTTCCTGCCTCTTCCTCTCAGTACAGAATATCTGTCTGGGGAGGTGGCTTAGTAGGTGTTGTGCTTGCCTAGTATTCATGAGGCTGATCCCCAGCGTGGTTGTGCATGACTGTAATATCAACATTTAGAAAGTGGAGGCAGGCAGGTTAGAGAGACTCAAATTTGAGGCTAGAGCCAGGCATGTGGACAAGCACTCTAATTCCAGTGCTTGATATGCAGAGGTAGGCAGATTTCTGAGTTCAAGGCCAGCCTGGTCTGGGGCTAGAGAGGCTAGTGGTTAAGAGTACTCCTTACTGTTGCAGAGAACTTGAGTTCACTTCCTACAAACCACATTGGGCATCTTACAACCATCTATAAGTCCAGGTCTAGGGGCTTTAACACCCTCTTCTGTTCTCTTAAGGCACCCACATACACATACACATGCAAGTATATATACAAGCACACCCACATACATATACACATGCAAGTATATATACAAGCGCGCGCGCACACACACACACACACACACACACACACACACACACACACAAAATTCTAATCTAAAAAGAAAGAAACATAGAGAGCTGCAGGCATGTTGGACTACATGAGCCTTTACCTCAAAAAAGGGAGTGTGGGTAGGTGGAGAGATGTCTTAGCTGTTAAGAATGAACTACTCTTTTAGAGGACCTGGGTTCAGTTCCCAGCACCCCAGGATCTGTCTGCAATTACGGCTCAAGGGGATCTGATGCCCTTTTCTGGATTCTGCAGGCACCCACACACATACATATTTATAGTTCAAAAATAAAACAGATACTTTTTAAAGACAGGGTCTCACTATGAGCCTAGCCTCAAATCACCTCACTATCTTTCCAAAGCCCGAGGTTACAGACATTATTCACCAAAACTGGGTTTAAATATCTCTTAATGGCTAATAGTCTTAATTTAAAAAATCATACCTAAAAGCCTGGCATGGTGGCACATGCCTTTATTCCCACCCAGTACTCAGGAAGGAGAGGCAGGTGGATTCTGTGAGTTTGAGGCCAACCTGATCTTTATAGTGAGTAGGCAGAGATATATAATAGACTCTGTCACAAATATTAAAAAAAATATATAGGAAAAGACTTCATTCACTGAAATGGTTGCAAATAATTACAAATTCAGAATATTAACTAATATAATTCTAAAGCCAGTAATGGCAATATATATCTGTAATCTCAATACTCAGCAGGCTGAGCTATAGGAAGTTAATGGTTTCAGGGGTAAGGGCAATCATATTCCTCAGTGATGTGGCCTTTGGTATATTGCCCTCACTTATGTAAATCATCCTTCACCTATGCTCAAATAATTAATTCTAATTAAATGCAGTTCTGTGAACTGGGAACAAGTACACACACACACACACACACACACACACACATACACACACAGTGGAGAGGCGTGGGAATAAGAGAGATTTTTTGGTTCTTTCATCTAAGAACAGTATGTATGAAATTGTGAAATAACGAATAGTTTTTTTTTAATTCATTAGATTTCTTAAAAAAATACCAATCCAAATTCCCACTCTCTCCTCTCCTCCCTAATGAATAATTTTTAAAAGATCAATCTCGGCTACAGAGTAGGCTACATTGCAAGATCCTACCTAAAAAAACAAAAGGAAATTCAAGTATTTCTGTTGTTTTTCTGTTAGCTTAGTGGCCACACCTATTCATATTATCTATTGATATTTTAACTACCTTTTGCATTCTGCTGCTCAGACTGAGGCCTGGCGGGATTTCTGGTTGACTGGCACCTGCTTGGCTTCTGCCACCAAATGTAAGTTCAACTAAGTCTCTATCATCCTATTTCTCAATAAAAACTGTGAAATCAGACATTGTGGTGAAAACCTGCTTCATCAGAGAAGCCAAGAAGCAACCAGCTAACCTTCTTTTTTGGTCAGAGACCCAAAAAGAGAAGCATTTCTTCACTTGTTCCAAACCAAAAAGACCATGAATCTCTAAGTCCTTCCCTACTCCTTCCTGTGCATCTCACTATCCGTATTCCTGTTTCCTCCATCTTTTCTATGGCTAATTCCTGTCAGTGGCTCTGCCTCTTGAACCAAGATTAATTCTATTAACACAGTCTTGGAGTTACACAGTGTGATCAAATATCCCGCAACATGTTTCCTTAATTAAACCTAAAATCTGAAATTACATGAAGGTGTGGTATCTATACAGAAGAGACTTAATACAGTAGGATGAACCTGTTTTCTTTAGAAAGTCCTACATGTCTCAAAAAGATTTTTAAAAATCCCACATTGAATACAGTAGGATGAACCTATTTTCTTTAGAAAGTCCCATGTGTCTCAAAAAGATTTTTTAAAAACCCACATTTCTCTCAATATGGAATCCAGATTTGTGTGTATGTTGATCACTAAAGTAGATAGGAGACCATGAGAGGGGAGGAGGATATATTCAGAGAGGAAGGAAGATGGAAAAAAGAGGGCAAATTCATGTAAGCTGAAAGCAGAAAGTGGAAGGAAGGAAACACACGAGGGGCAGGGAATGGGAGAGGGCAGTTGAAGAAGTAAATGAATAAGACAAAGTATGATAAGAGACGTTCATGTGAAAGTGCCATAATAAAACCCAAAGTTTATATGCTGACTTTAGAAATAATTAACAATAGGTTGGTGATATTTTTTAGTAAATTGTTTTCAGAAACCTAAGATCCCAGAAACTGTATGTGGTAGTGTTTTCCTTTAATTCCAATATTGAGGGAGTGGAGGCAGTAGAATCAGGAGTTTGAGTTTAAGGCCATCCTGGGATACATGAGATCCTGTCTGAAAACAAACAAGCAATAAACAAACAAACAAAACCCCAAACAAAACACTGAGTGAAAAGAGAATGAAGGGAAAACTGAAGTAGAATAAGATAGAAAAGACCAATTGTTAGATACTGATTTATTAATTTGTTTAGTGATTTACTTAAAGCATTGTTTGTACTGCCTATTTGCCAAGCATGACCTCACAAAATGATCTGGAGAAATAGCTGAAGCAATGGGAAGCTGCCCTTTACATCCTGCTGCTGGTCATGTAAGCTTCTGTAAAATCTCTCTTCCTCTTACCTTGTTGTTTCAGAGAATAAAATGAGAATTCAAACTGAACCCTATACCAAGGCCTTTGAGGAGCTATCCTGGCATCAAGTCTACCCGTGGCAATTGCCTTCCACTCTCATTGGTGTCGGAGTATTTATTCCAGAGAGACTCTTGCAACAAAATCAAAGAAGGAAGCAAAAGCAGTGCAAGCTTTTCCCAGGTCTCACATCTTGTCTATAAATGATTAAGAAGACAACAATTACAAACTAAAGTGTGTATTTCTTTACAGAAAATTCAGGAAATGAATCATGCATTTGACCCACAAAATGCCATAAACACAAAGACATGCTGTGACATTCTGAATTTTAAACCTAACAGACAAGAAAAAGGGCTGGGGATGTAGCTCAGTGACAGAGTATGTGTGTTGCATACATGAGGGTCTAGGTTTCATATGTAGGCACTGTAAAACAAAACACATTTCTTGTTTCAAATATTTCTGCTCCACACAGAAATATCATGAATAAGCCTGGACTTTGTCATATCTGGAGACTGACCTGGAGTACCTTTAGTTGTCTGTGCTGGCTGATTACAGATGTAGAACTTGAACAGAGAGGAGTTAAAGTATCAGACAGGAGGTTTAAAGGATTAAAGCCAAAAGCCTCAGCAAGATTATTTCAACCAGTGGGGAGCAAAACCATTGTCACAAATATTTACCTTTCATGAAAATTAAGCCTTGAAAGAATGTAGTCTCATAAATATTTGCTGGTTTCCCCAATCTGAAAATGCCTTCTGCAATAGCCTGAATAAGCACATTTAACTAAACAGTATGAGTAGTGCTGACCACACTACAAAGCAATATATAAGCAATATATTCTTTATATAATTTTTATTTAACTAAGTTAAAATTTCTTTTGTTTTCAAAATTCCATTTATTATTTGTTGGGCGGGGAGGCACACCCGTGACATGGTATGAGTGTGGAAGTCAGAGGACAACTTGCAGAAACCAGTTCTCTTCTACCATGTGGGGACTGGGGACTCAAACTCAAGTTGTCAGACTGTACAGCAAGTGCCTTTACTAGCTGAGTCATCTCACTAGCCTGCATGCTTGCTTTTTAAGATTTATTTTTATTTGTGTGTATTTCCTAATAGAAATAAATGCTGCCATTGGGGAATGTATGTTTAGGTGCCCATGGAGGACAGGATCTTTTAGAGACTGAGTTACAGGCAGCTGTGAGCCAGCTGATATGGGTGCGGGGAACTAAAACCAAGTCCTCTGCAAGAGCAGCAAGCACTGTTAATTGCTGAGTCATCTCTACAATGGTTGTTTTAAAAATGTTAGCATTTCCCCAAAACAATTAATGCAAAGTGTATGCGTTAAACAGGAAAATGACAACATAATCTTATTTTTTTTCTCTGAATTTAAGAGCTCTGGTCTATATTTTTACACTCAAATAAATAGGTAATACTTGGGATAACCAGATGGCTCAGTTGGCTAAAGCTGTCATCTTACTGTCAAGCCTGATAACTTGAGTGTCATCCTTGGGACCCACATGTGAAAGGAGGGAGCCAATTTTTAAGAGTTGTCCTCTGACCTCCACACAAATATGTGCAAATGCACCAATATGTAGCCATGTTCAGATCTTGCATGTGTTGTTAACATGTACGCATGTGACAGTATTTATTACGTGCACACACGTGATCACAGGTATAAGTGTTGATGTGATCATGTTCAGATCTTTCATGTAAGTCAACATATGTATATGCATGACACGAGACCATGTTCTGACATGTTTGCATGTCAGTTCATGCACATGAACTAACATGTGACCACCACACTTGGAGCTTGGTCTCCTGTCAATCCATGTGTATGTACTGACATGTGATCACTCTCAGAACATTTGTGTGTACCAAAATGTGCTTATGCAATAAATGTGACCATGTTCATAACTTGCACACGTATCAAATGCTAATTCAATATGTGACTGCACTCAGAACTTGTACATGTGCCCATATATTTCTTTGTTCAGAAGTAGTAAGTATGCATGTTAATGAACTTGGAACTTGTAAACATGTCAACACTGACATATGTTCTGACACTGACTATGCTTCAAAATTACATGTATGTCAAAAGGCACATATGCACCTACATGAGACAACACTAATAACTTTCATGCATGGAAAAATTTGCAAATGTGAACTTGCTCAGAACTTCTGCTATGAAAAATGTGTATTTGCAATGTTATGTGTGCTCAGAACTGCATGTGTTTGAATGTATACAAATGTGCTGACCTGTGACTTCCCTTGGATATTGTATATATGTCAATAAACACAAATACACCATCATGTGTTTGCTATCAACACTTGTACCTTTGTCAAAATGTGCATATGCACAGATATGTGACTAAACTAAGATCTTGCATTTGTGTCAATTTGTACATATGTGATACTATGTGACTATTCTTAGAAAGAAAAACTGCATGAAAACTTAACTCTAAATGTGTCAAAGACCTCAACATAAGACCATATACACCCAATCTGATAAAAGAGAAAGTGAGGAATAGCTGTTTATTGCCACAGGAAGACTTCTGAACAGGACATCAATAGAACAGGCACTAAGATCAACAATGGGACCTCATGAAACTGAGTAGGTCCCGTATGGCAAAAGACACTATCATTCAGACAAAGCGGAAACCTAAAGAATGGGGAAAGATATTCACCAACAATTATACATCTAATAGAAGGTTAATATCTTTCTCTATTTCTTTCTTTTTTCTCCCTCCCTTCCTCCGCCCCTCTGTCTGTCTCTCTCTCTCTCTCTCTCTCTCTCTCTCTCTCTTTCTTTCCTTCTTTTGTTTATTTGTGGTTTTTTTTTTGTTTTTCAAGACAGGGTTTATTTGTATAACAGCCCTGGCTGTCCTGGGACAAGTTCTGTAGACCAAGCTGGCCTCAAGCTCACAGAGATCTGTCCACTTCTGCCTCTTGGGTGCTGAGATTAAAAGTGTGTGTCACCACCACCCATCAAGGGTTAATTTCTAAAATATATAAAGAACAACAACAAAAAGATAAAAACTGAGAAATAGTTCTCAAAAGAGGAAATTCAAATGACTGAGGAACACTTAAAGAAATGTCCAAAATCCTTAGTCATCAGGGAAATGCAAATCAAAACTACTTGAGATTTCATCTTACACCTGCCAGAATGGAAAAGATCAATAATACAAATAACAGGTCATGTCAACAAGGATGTGGAATGAGGGGAATACTCATCCATTTCTGGTAGGACAACAAACTTGTATAGACAAGGTGGAAACCAGTGTTTCCTAATGAAGCTTGGAATACATCAACCTCAAGAACCAACTACACCACTTTTGGGCATATACCCAAAGGACTCTATATCCTACTACAGAGACCCTCTCTCATCTCACTCATTCATGTTCATTGCTGCTGTATTTATAATAACCAGAAATGGAAAACAGCTTAAATGTCCATCAATGGATTAATCAATAATGAAAATGTGGTATATTTATAAAATGGAATATTATTTAGCTGTTAAAAAAATCATGAAATTTTCACTTAAGTGGATAATGCTAGAAAAAAATCATCCTGAATGAGGTAACCCAGACTCAACAACACAAATGCTGTATGTTTTTATTTTAGATGGATGATTAATTTTAAGCTTTTGATATGCATGTTATGATCTGTGTGGTCGCAGATACTAGGTAAAGAGTAAGGGACTAGCTGGGAAGGTTTATAGGGCCACCCAAGGCAAGGGAAATAGAATATATAGTTATGGAAATACAGCAAGGAGAAAAGAATGGGAGGATTAAATGGGAAAGGTTCTGCAAGAGAGGTATAAGGGAGGAAATACATGTAGGAACAACAAACACTAAAGGCTATTTGAGGAATCATATGGAACCTGACTTCTGTAAAATACATAAAAATAAAAGTACATACATAGATGAGAGAAATTCTAATGGAGTTGCCAAATACTCAGAAAGACAATGCCCAACCAGACATCTTTTGCCACTAAGTGAAATGTCCAGTACCATGATTAGGTTACATCTAGTTGAGTGGCCCATGGAAACCATCAAACATCTTAGGTTGTTATAAAGGCTATCAGTTGCTTTCCCCATACTGATAATAAGGCCCTAATGCTGAAGACATCACTTACATTTACATTGAATATGAAGAAGTTGAGTGAGTTCCTAACTAGAGCTTTCATCTGTACTGACTAGTGTCCAAGTCACTGGAAGGTACTCTGCATTCTTCCAGAGGAGAAAGGCAGCCATCAACCCAGGTACAAACCATGAAATCTACAATAGTGACTTCACCATAAGATATACTGGTGCAACTATGGCACAAACATTGTGCAAGTAACCAACTCCTCTCTTATTGGATTTGAGGCCCACTAAATGAGATGGCACTCATGCCTGAAACTACTTGGGTGACCAAGAGCCTGAGATTGAATAGGCCATGGCCTTAGGGAAAAACCAAATACTTTTGTTCTGCTAAAGGCACATAGCAATAAAATGACTCCTAACTACATTCTACTATACATATAAGTCAACATTTGGTTCAGCCATCATCACCATCAGAGATGCTTCTTTTTGTAGTATGTGGGAACTAATGCAGAGGCCCAGAACTGGACAATGTTCAGATCATGAGAGATTTTGGATCACTAAGTGCTAAGTGGAATGTCTTCCTTAAACTCTCCACTCATGACTCATATAGCTATGTGAAAGAGGAGAAAGAAAGATTGTAAGAGCCAGAGGTGATGGATGACTCTGAAGCAACAGTGTTCTGCATCTACAACAGGATTGATGCACATATGAATTCACAGAAAATGTGGCAGCATGCACTGGACCTGCACAGGTTAAAGCCAAAGAGGGTCCCAGCACTTAGAGGGATATACAGAGGCTCCCACCCCTAACCAATAAGCTATCCCCATCTTGACAACCATATGCTTGCAATGGAAAACTTAGTTTTCTACAAGGAAGTTCCAATAAGTATATTAACTATGCTTAAGGGTAGACAACATGCCTAGCAGTAGATGACCAACACAAAACAAATTCAGAGATATTTTTGCAGAATTTTTCTCTCAGTGCTTTGTCTGGAGAATTTATTTTTTCTTACTGCTCTTTTTTGGTATATCATGGTTTCCAAATGTGTGTTTTGTGGGTTTGTGTGTGTGTTGTGTCTTTTCTTTGTTTTTGTTTGTTTTGTGATTTTTCAAGACAGGGTTTCCCTGTGTAGCCCTGGTTGTCCTACAGCTCACTATGTAGATGAGGCTGGCCTCTAACACAGTGGTTCACCTATGTCTGCCTCTGTTGTTTTTTAAAATCCTGGTTTGTTTGAATTTTTTGTTTGCTGTTTGCTTTTAAAAAAACAAAGAAGAAAGGAAATGGATTTGTGTGGGTGAGGATGTTGGAAGTTTCTGTGAGGAGTTGATGGAGGGTAATCTGTGATCAGAATACATTTTATGACAATTTTTTAAAATAAAAAGTGCATATTAACTAACATGTGGCCATAATCATAACTGTATATTTATGAACATGTACATTTGCTTTTACATGTGACAATGTTAAAAATTTGCATGTATGTGGACACATGCACATGTTCTGATATGCAACCATGCTCAGAAATGCACATGTATAAATAAGTCGTTTGCATGGATATGTTCCCATTCTTTGAGCTACACACATGTGAATGTATATATATGCAAGCACATTTTAATGGCAATGTTACTTACATATATGTAAGTACATACATATTTGCAAACATGTACTGCACATGATCATGTGCATATGTATCAATATGTAAACTGAAATTGTAACTTGGATAAGTGTGTACATGTACAGATGTGATGATGACATGTACCATACTTTAAACTACATATGTGTAAATGTTTGCATATGTTTGGACCTTACACATATGTCAAAATTTATATATCTACATATGAATGACCAAATTCAAAACCTGTATGATTGTTTACATATGCTTTATACTGACACCTTATCACATTTAGAACTTGCACAATTATCTAAGCATACACTTGTACCTACAGTTATAATGCTCATAATTTATATAACTTTCAAAATGCATATATGTGCCAATACGTAATTTTGTTGAGAAATATACCTATGTAAACACATATTTAGAAAGACATTTATCTTAGCTTGGAACTGAATTGTGTGACTATACACTTATGTGTTGACATATGACCTCACGCAGATGTTGCATGCAACTTAACAAATACATATGAACTAATATGCATTCACTCTCACTTGTATCTGTTTCAAAATGTGCAGATATGACTGAATGTGAGCACATTTGGAACTCATGTGTGTGTCAAAATTAGCATAACCTTTAATATGTAAAAGCCTTCAGAATTTACACAAATGTCAACTACACATACGTGCTGATAGTTACTGTGGTAGGAAATAGCACCTATATCAAAACATGCATATGTGCAGACAAGTATCAATCTCAAAATGTACATATGTTAATACATGTACATTACATTTGGAAATCACACACATGTGATCACATGCATAAATGCTAACATGTTACAACAGTGGAGCTCATACCTATGTCAAGGTACATGTATGTGTGACATTTGACTATGCTCAGAACTTGTATGTGTGTTAACATTTTCATATTTGTAACATGTGACCATGCTTGGAACTTGCTTGCCTATTAACACATGTATAGACACTGGTATATGAGCACTATTGAGACTCACATGTGTGTCAAAACAGACATATGTGCCAACATGCGACTATTTTTTAGAACTTGCACACATATCAAAATGTAAATATTAATCCACATGTGACCACATTAAGAACTTGTACACATGTCAACACACACATGAGTACTAACATGTGACCAGGCTCAGAAGTTACATGTGTGTCAAATATGCCTAAATGATGACATAAGAACACGTTTGGAACTTCCATGCATGCAGTCACATGCATAGTGCCAATATGTATCTGCATTTGGAGCTAACACATGTCAACATGTACATATGTGCTGACATGTGCATACATGACTACATTTATTAATTGTATATGAATGATCACATACATAAGAAGTAACATGTGATTACATTACACATGTGTTAACATGTGCCTATGAGCTTATATGTGACCATATTTAGAACTTGGTTATATATCTAGATGTACATATGTAACCTCATATGTCTGAGGTCATGTGACTGCACTCATAATTTGTGTATTAATATCCACAAATGTGATGATATGGAAACATGCTCAGAAGTTGCACATGTGTCAAAATGTACATATTCACCAACATGTAATTGCTCTCATGTATCAATTTGTGTTCTTGTGCCAACATATGACCATGCTCGGAATTTGAATGTGTGTCAACCTGTGCAGCTACTCTCACATTTGACTATATTAGGAAATTGTACATGTGTGCACACTTGTATGTTCACTGTCATGTGACCATACTCATAACTTCATATATGTGTGAATGCACATACAAACCCACACATGACCTTGATTGCAACTGTACATGTGTGAACATTTTTTGAGGCATGTTGCTATATTTGGAACTATATGTGGGTGAATCCACACAAATATACTATCATGTTGTTGCATGTAACTTACATGTGTGTGAACATGAACATTGTGACAACATGCACTGTGCTTAGAATTTCTTATTTGTGTACATGTGCACATGTACCAACATGTGATCATGATCACGCTTGTAAATTGTATCCATGTCAAAATGCATATATGTGCATACATGTGACCATGCGCAGAACTTACACTTCCCTCAATTCTTGTATATGAACTGACATCTGATTATTCTGAGGACTTGAACACTTCTCAAAATGCATATATACACCAAAATGTGACATTATTGCAACTTACATGCATGTCGAAATGTGAATATGCACCACCTTGTGACAATGTTCAGAACTTACACATCTTTCAACATAGGCATATGCCACATCAACTCCAGTGTCATCTGTGTGACATGACATATGTAATTATACTAGACGGGAGCTATGTGTCCTACGGGACTAGGCTTCCTGGAGGTCAATGGCAGACGGCCCGGTATTGGCCGCCGTTGAGGCATAGACGGGTTTCTCGATTAGCTGGCTATGCAGGATATGGGCTTTGCATAATCTCTTTTATATAATAATGATATTCTTCATATCTACAAGACAAGGATTATCTCTTCAGGAACAGCTCTGCGATAGGGAAGCACAGTATGGGAATGTATAAGAATACAGCAGAACCCTTGTCATACATGGGATATATGATGAGCAAGGGAATAGATGGGTTAATGTTGATGGACAAAGAGTGTTATATTATACTTTGAACTTTATGGATAGGCTTGATAGATCCCAACCCCCATGGTGTCTGCTGCATAAGAAGGTACAAAAAACATATATTTCAGCAGGTGCAGAGAGCATGTTTGGTCACTAGATGAGATAAAGAAAGGGATAGAAAGAGGAGCTTGGGGAGGGCCATGATAGCTAATGAAACAGAAGCTTTCTATTCCTAGATAAAATGAAACCACTTGTCTGAGGTTTACGTTCCCAGGGACAAGAGTTCCTCTTCTAAGGATGTCTTATGTCTAACACCTGTTCCTGATAATATGCTCTTCTTAGAAATCACTGATGTAACCAAAAGAAGCTTCCATACTGTGCCAACTGATGATACATAACCTTCTGATTTGTTCTTTCTTTGAATACTATATAATGAAAACATGAATTCAGTAAAATCGCAGCAGATTCAAACCACTCTCTTGTGTGTTGTGTCTGTCTGTCATTCGCCGACCTCGTGCCTTCCTGAGTACCAAGACCCTGCTTCTCCCATGGTCTGAGTGGCTCCACTGAGCCGGTCCGTGGCAGGTATATGTGCTTACATGCAACAAAATCAGAAATTTTACTTATGTAAACATATGCATATATGACAACATATGACAATGCTCAAAATTTTCACATATGTGACTATGCACATATGCACCAACATGTGACCACAACTGAAAATTGTACATATGAACATACACATATGAACTGACATGTACTACACTTGGAAATTGCATATGCACAAGCATGTGCATATGTGTTGACACTGTGCTAAAATTTACACAAGATGAAACACACACATATGAACCAACATGTGATTGGCCTCCAAACTGTGTGGTCATGTGATTGTGCTATGAACTACATATAGGTGAATGCATACATCATATGCACTGACATGTAACCATGTGCAGAACTTCCATGATTGTCAACACATGCATTTGTATTGATCTGGAATCATGTCTGGAATTTGTACATAATTTGAAATGAGCATATGAACCATCATGTGACCACATTTGGAACTTGTACTCCTGTCAACCCATGCATAAGTGCATGTGATCACTCTCAGAATTTTCTCAAGTCAAAATATGAATATGTGCTGATATGTGACCAGACTTAGAATTGTACATGTCTGAACATGCATATATGCTCTGACATTAAAGTGAGTAAAGGTAAAGCCATATTACCCTGAACCTATTTTGTATTTGTTTAGACACTTCTCAGCTCTCTCTACCCCTGAAACAGTCACATCTGCTTGGCAACACATTTGAGATTTTCATTACCTTGAGCATGGCAACAGTTGTGTCTGCTTGGCAACACATTTAAGATTTTCATGACCTTGAGCATGGTCCAGATGCATTGACCAAAATAATTAATGTTTATACAAACTTAGCATAATCTAAAATAAATGAACAAGGTATAAGTTAAAAATAATTGTTATGTTATGTCTGACATAATCACTATGTTCTGCGAGAAATGAATCTTTCAAGGTGATTCTGACCATCATCTAACTTTGATGTAAATTATGGTCTTTGTGGGTTTTGTCTTTAAAAATGCTTAGGCATCAAGAGACTTTGAGGCATGAGCCTGCTCTTGCTCTCCAACCAATAAAAGACTCATATACTTTTTAATTGACTTAATCAGTGTGGTTGCCTGTATCTTTCTTGTATGAATTATTACATTTTTGGAGACCCCAGAGAGATTCCACAAGCCTTACTGGACTCAGCCTCCCTCTGGGCCTTCCTGACCAGGGAGAGGTTTCAGGAGAGCTGACTCCTGATAAACATTCTGGGGTTCCACTCTTTGCTGAGTCCAAAGAGGTTCAGAATGACATCTATGCTTCCAGACACCAAAATGGATTGAGTTCTTTCTGACACTCCTAGGAGGTGAATTTGTATACTGAATTCAGTTCTGGTTGAGAAGAACAGGCCTCTAGAGAAGCCTTCTTTGTGGAAGGTCAGACATCTTGTGGAGACTCCTTAGAGTTGAGGAGGATTTGGCCCTTTCGGGAGCTATCTTAGGGTTTTAGAAAAAAACCTCATAGTGAGGAGCCTTCCCTCCTTATCCCATGCTAAATTGGGATGCCAATAGCAGAGGACCCTGTTTCTTTATTCTACCTCATACAAAATCTGATTTTGGGTTTAATATGGATAAATGGATAGCCAACTGTGTGAGTGATTGAGTACAGACCCTACCAACCATGAGAGAAATGGACAGTGACTCAAAATAAAGAGGCCATGGCTCTATCAGTGCAGGCCTACAAGAATTCTTGATCACCCATTCAATAGGAGGGTACCTAGTTAAGTTCTTGGTTGGTACTAGGGCAAAGATTTCTGTTTTTAAAACTCCAATGAAGCCAGTTACAAATAAAAAATTCCAGTTCAGGGAATTACAGGCATAGTTAAGGACCATTACCTCACATCTGAAAAGACTGTAAGCCTGGGCCACCAATAGGTGACCCACTCCTTTATGGTACCAACATTTCTGAGTTCCCCTGGATGTGTGGTTTTTATAGTTTTCTGTTTAATGGACTCCAGGTTACAGGTATCTTCAGAAGAGGGAGAATACTTAAGAAGTCTTCAAGTTGTGTTGTCTCAGCTGTACACATGCACCCGTGCATGCACATGCACACACATATACACACACACACACGCACACACACACAGAGAGAGAGAGAGAGAGACAGAGAGAGAGACACAGAGAGAGACACAGAGAGAGTTAGCTTATGGAAAAGATCTATCTAAAAATTTCTCCATAAGAACTCCAACTATGCCTGCTTGTTGCTAAATGCTAACAATCATCTAAGAAAGGAGGAGATAGGTGAGGAGGTCATTGGACCTTCACCTGAGTTTCCAGCAACTCCTCCTAGATGGTTGTGCAATTATGTTCAAATTGCAAGAAACCTAAAAGATTTCTGGAAAAACTAGAGGATACAGACTAAAATCTAAGAACTGGGAGGAGGGCCACCTATGCAGCCATATAAGAAGCTCTTATATCTTCTGAGTAAAGGCCCCAGATATTGCCTAACACCTGCCACACACATATTAGAGAAAATTTCTTACAACAAATGGTAAATTTGTTTGTTACTGATCTGTCACATGATATTGAAGTATTTTAATCAAGAGAGATTTACATACAGAAGTTAAAATGGTTAAATGCAACTACAGACGTCTAACTCTCTGAACACCTCCTTCCTGGTAATTTTAACAAAAAAAATGTGTCCCCATATAAAGTCGTAAATATCATTGAAGATCTTACTGAGATATGAAATTTCTTACTCTTAGAATATGTAAGAATGTGTGTGTGTTAAAAAGTTATAACATTCCAAACAGAAAACATTATCTTAAAAATCACAAAAAAATTAAAATCTGGGTACATGTAATCTTAATTTGCTATGTAATTTGAATTCAACTCTTGTTTAGGGAAACAAAATAGAAAGAGTAAATAGGTATGAGAAAGATACTTAAAAGAATATAAAGTATGAAGCTATGCTTTTGGTAAGAAAGGTCAAACTATTTTGGACAAAGATAAATTTTGTATGATGAAATGAGATTTTGTCCTAAGAATAAAAAAGAACAGATAAAGACAAAACTGTGAAATCTTAAAGTTGTAAAATAAAATCTATGTAAGTTATAAAGGGTTTAATGGAGGGTGAGACTTAAGGGTGAAATATATTTTATGATTAAGATTTATACATTTCTAAGATTACAATGGTTTAAACTGACTTAAAGATATATATACACACACACACACACATATATATATATATTCACTTATATTTTTGCAAACTTTGTTAAGCTTTTTTATTTGGAGACACCGAGTCATATAAAAATAACCATTGTTGTAATCATGAGATGATGAGGTATCAGTTTCTCTATTTACTGTATTTATGGTTTAAAATGTATTTTGATATTGAAAGAGCTTCAATAGACACACAGAGCAGCCTCTATGAGTCACTCTCTAGAGACAACAGGGGACCAGCTTTCCAGCCTTGTTCATGTTAGAAATCCAGATGTCAGCAGGCTTTCACATAGTAAAGCTTAAGAGATTCAGCAGCAGACCTTTGGAGTTAGGAATCATTAGCCATAATGCTTACTATGGAGCTAGACTCAATGGTTCCCTAAAATTAGACTATGACACAAAACATTACTAGCTCTGCTGTATCTAAAAATAACATGATTGTTAGAAAATTATTTGATTTCTTTAACGAGTTATGTATGCCTCTGTATCCAAATACTTGATCCTTTTAAGTAATACCATGGTTCCTCTTGTTCTTCTCCTCTTAGGTCTAATGAGTGGGCCCTGCTTAATTACCTGATTGTTACTTAGTACTTGTTCCTTCATAAAAATCAAGGATTTGAAAATAACTAAGAAAAATGGGGGAATTAAGTGACTAAGGTAATGTTAACAGCCGTGTTTACCTTGGCAACACATTTGAGATTTCCATGACCTTGACCATGGTCCAGATGTATTAATCAAATAATTAATGTTTATACAAAGTTAACATAAACTAAAATAAATGAATAGGGTATAAGTAAAAAATAATTGTCATGTTATGTCTGAAATAATTACTATGTTCTGCCAGAAATGAATGTTTCAAAGTGACTCTGACCCTCATCTAACTTTGATGTAAATTACAGTCTTTGTAGTTTTTGCCCACTCTTGGTCATCAGCCAGTAAAGGACTCATATACTTTTAAATGGTTTAATCAGCATGGTCATCCGTATCTTTCTTGAGTGGACTTTACAAGTGACCGTGTTCAAAATTTGCATGTTTGTGAACACACTCAAATGAGCCAGTATGTGAATGTGCTTAGAAATGAACATGCCTAAATACTTGCAATTGAGTAGATATTTGACTGTAATCAGAACTACATGCTTTTCAGTGCACATATATGCAAGAACTTGTGAGTAGACATATAAGTCTCCTGTATTTGTGCATCGACTATACACGTTATTGATTAACTACAGAGTTACCAATAACACATCAGTGTCATATTAAGGAAAGAAATAGATGCACTTCCCCTTGTAAAAAATTATGGATATGAAGTCTCTACTTCATGTTCACTGTATCTCATGTCTCATTTCTGCTTTTAGATTACAATCAGAATCTGCCTGGATGAAGAAGGTTGTCCTATGAATCTATCCCTGTGTCTGTGTCTACGTGTCTGTCATGTGACTGCATTTGTCAATTTCTGACAAAGAGCTTCATTCTGTCTTTATTGAACTGCACAGAAAGCATCACATAGGGAAGTAACAGGATACTTTATGGAAATCTTTAACAGAGTTTTATGGAGGGCCCCCACTGATCCAGACAACAGTCCTTACAAACATCAACATTTATTAACTAGTGACCGTAGATGGATACCTTCAACCTTTATGACATATTTTAGGAGGTTGTTTTCCACCTCTGTATTTGCTGCTTTTAGCAAATGATACATTTCTTCTGGGTCAGGGTCATGGAAGAATACATAACAAGATTACAGCTATGCGTTATCTTTGGTTGTAAAGGTTGAGAAATCCAAGGCAAGTAAGTTTGGCTATTATACTGTTCTCATAAATGCAGGTTGACCAAACAGGCTGAGTACACAGGAGGATAGCAGTCTTAAGTCTTAAACGATCTCAAGGTGTACTCTTAACTCTGGCTAAGAGATTCAGAAAATGTTACTGTCTCTTAGAAAGTAAGAGATGTTTTTCGGAACTTTGCATTGTCACAGTTCCTCACTTTTTTGTTTTATTAACGAAGAAGCATGGCTATGGAGGTGGTCACTGTGAAGAGCTGGTCAAGGCATAGTGTACTGTAAGAGGAGTCTGAATCTGCATAATTTGTGGTTCTTTTGAAAAATTGGTAGTTACAATTTAAGAATTCAAGGAAAAGGCAGACAAATAGAATGTCTATTCCCATAAAAGACCACATTTTATGATTTAATCCTGAAAATAAAAGTGTTGAGCCACTTGGTTTTGAAATACCACTTAAAGACGTTTAGTTTGAAGACATGAATTTCAAGTTGTTGCAGTTTGGATAAGACTGTTGCTGCTGTGGCAGCGATAACTGTGGTAGCTATGATAGCTGCAATAACCATTCCAATTAATCTTTTTATACATATATGTTTCAGGGTATAATTGAGTTCCCATGTAGCAGATTCCCTGTGCCCTGGATGAGTCTTCTTATCAGGAATTCATGTATGGACTTGTCTAAGAATGGAAATCAGGAGATAAAAGTCACTGTGCAATGAGAAGTTTGGTAATGGAGCAAGGATTTGAAGTGATATGTAGTTAATATATAGTTCAAATTTAGGAACATATACCTCTTTTATTACCTGCCTATCATCTTCTGGTGCCAGTTCATGGTATGACTTTACCAATTATGGTGGAATCCAGAGAAAGCCTGTAATAGAAAAAAGCACAAATGAGTAGCCTAGGTTCCAAGCTATCAAGGGAACAGGACTTGGACATTGGTTTTGTCCTTGAGGGAGTTTATATAAGATCACAAGTTTGGATAAAACTTCTTGATTCTTGTGATATTTTTCTAAAGATACTAGGGTAAGATTGAGAGAAATGACTTTTTGAATCTTAAATTATAAATTGCTTTGGTACACTGGTCCTGAGAAGTTAAGACATTATACATCCATTTATTTTTTGTTTTAAGTATTTGTTTTTTCAGTAAAAATTAAGTTCATTCAATTATGGCTTGTTCTTGGTGGTCATAGGGAATGCCATAAGAGACATGAATTTCCCAAAGTTGACAAAAGGAGATAAACGTTTTAAACATATAAGCAGAACCATTGACTGTGATGATCTGTTTTGGGACTCCCATTACAGAGAAAGCAATAAATGTTTGCAAATAGCTCAAGCAGGCTCATGTGTTTGAGCAGCAGCATAGATAACCCATGAGAAGTTATCAACACAAACATGAACACATTTAAGGCGATCAAAGAAATTTATGTGGGAGTCCCCTCTGTGTGCTGTGATTACCATTAATGAACAAAGAAACTGCCTTGGCCTGTTGATAGGGCAGAACTTAGGTAGGCAGGGAAGACAGAACTGAATGCTGGGAGAAAGTGGGTGGAGCAGAGAGACGCCATGGGGCTGCTGGAGACAGACATGCTGAAACTTTGCTGGTAGGCCATGACCTCATGGTGATGCACTGATTAATGGAGATGGGTTAAACTAAGATGTAAGAGTTAGCCAATAAGAAGCTAGAGCTAATGGGCTGAGCAATGATTTAATGAATATGGTTTCTGTGTGATTATTTTGGGGCTGAGCAGCCAAAAATGACCAAGCTACTTCCTTGCAACAAATTGGCACCCATGTGGACAACTAAATTCATGTAAAACCTGGGAGGGCTTCAAAAGGAATTCTAGAAAAAAAAATACAGAGTTTAACACAGCTTCTTGCTGTTTGCTGGTGGCATGCCACAGCTCCTTTAAGAGAGGTTTTCCTGACTCAGCAGCATCAGCAGAAGAAAAAACTGTGCCTTTTCAAATTCAGGCTTTCTGGGATGTGCTGCCAGCACCACCTCTGGCTCTTTTAGGAGACCAAGTATTTGGATGGGTTTTGAGAGAAGCATATTACAGCTTGCTGGCTTGCTTAATGGCAATGTGCCTGTGTGTGGGATGGTGTGTGTGGCTCTCGAAAGCAGTGAGCAGCTCTGCCATGTTGGAATGGGCATGGCAAGCAGGCAGTACTATATGTAGCCTACTAATGTCACAGCTTAGATTCTTAAGCACTTAGCATTTTAAGAAGCACCTTTGGTCACAAAATAATTACAGATATGCAATAACAATAAATCCATATGAGTCATAGTGTTGGATAAATGTACATAGGCTTAAAAGAGCAAAGAAAAAGAATATAGAGATTCATAAAATAAAGTTAATGCTTTCAAAAGAGGGTAAGGTCTTTAAAGAGACAGAGTACAGATAGTCATAGATTAAAAGGAGAAAAGAAAAATGAGCCATGTAAAGATGGAAAATACACAGAGACTCGGGATTATGTATATTATTGTGTTTTCTTTGAATTTTTTGACTATGGAGGAGCTAAGTACAGAGAGACATTTAATTGTATGTACTGCTAAGTTAAACCAACATAAAGGTATCTTGACTTCAGAATTTGAGTCTAATGATATGTTGCTTTAGAAAAGAGGTTCTTTTTTGTCTTCACAGGGGATGAGAACCTGTGGATTCATTCCAGGCTAATATGGTTTGATGGGTTGAAACCCCCTGAAAGGTTGCTGTAAACACCCCCACAAAGAAAAGACTTTGCCCAATAAACAGCAGGAAACAGTTTGGAGAAAAATAATTATGCCCATATTCCCAAATATTGTTTGTAAATGTTTCTTTACATTTAAAGGGGGATATGCTATAGAGATGAATACTTTGCATTGGTATAAATCTTGGTTTATTGATACAAATTTTGGGTCAATTTTGTTATATGTATGTATATTTCTGCTCTTGATTAAGGTATTATGATTGTGTAGCTCATTTAATAATCATGTTAGCTAGATTTTCTAGATGTACAGAGATATATTTTAGATGAATAGGTATTCTTCAAATCTTTCAGAGACCTTCAGAATATGGCATTTAAAATGTTTAAAAACTTAAGACTTTTCATGACAATGAGACATATCTTCTCCTGGCAGCACCAAGCTACTTCAAGATGAAGATGGGCATCAAAGAGGCTCTTTATGGAGTTTGCTACCCATTTGGACAAGAAACTGCACTTGCCTGGACTGCTTAACTTGACATGCAGGACCTGCAGAGAAATGACTGCTGAACTTGTCTGCTTCATGAAAAAGTCTGCCAGACATTCTGCAGGACACAGAAGAAAGTGACTGACGAACTGCTAATATAGGCAAAACTGTCTTTGAATTTTCCTGCTTCATGGAAAAGTCTGCTGGACACTATGGGCCTGGAGGCTGAAGATGGATGCCCCAATGGTACAGAAGAACTTTGGGTGACTGTCCAGGTACTGAGATCACTCTGTCAATTCTAAAATTTTAGAAGTTGCTTGCAATGTACTTCCTGTTTACTTAGGTAATATTATATCCTTATGGAATCTTTGATGGAGTTGAAGAATTTATAGTTATAGTTATAGTTTTCCTTAGTTATGATAAAAGATAAAGTAGATATAAATATTGTAACTGTAATTCTTGCTTGATAGCTATTTTGTTATATGTAATTTTACTATGTTAAAGTTAAAACCTTCCTTTTTATTTAATCAGAAAAGGGGAGGTGATATGGGAGTCCCCTCTGTGTGCTGTGATTACCATTAATGAATAAAGAAACTACCTTGGCCTGTTGATAGGGCAGAACTTAGGTAGGCAAGGAAGATGGAACTGAATGCTGGGAGAAAGAGGGTGGAGCAGACGCCATGGAGCTATTGGACACAGACATGCTAAAACTTTACTGGTAGGCCATGACCTCATGGTGATGCACTGATTAATGGAGATGGGTTAAACTAAGATGTAAGAGTTAGCCAATAAGAAGCTAGAGCTAATGGGCTGAGCAATGATTTAATGAATAATTTCTATGTGATTAATTCTGGGCTGAGCACCCGGGAATGACCAAGCAGCTTCCTTGCAACAGGTAACATCAATTTGCCAAAGGTCATTAGAATGAAGACCATAATGGTTGCCTCTCATTGAGATGGTGGAATGCAGGGATTGATGGTAGGGACAGAATCAAATTATTTAGCTTCTTAATGAAAGAAGTGATGAGAAACAGCAGGCTGTTGAAAGGAGGACATGACTGGTAGTCAGGATGACTTCTTTCCATCAGGAACCAGGCAACTAACTCTACAAAGGAGGCTTTGAGTGGAGGTACATGCTGATAGCAAGAAGGAGTCTGATGTGTGAGCCAGAAGGAGTCTGATGTGTGAGCCAAGGTGGCTTGAAACAACAGTAGAATGTCTTGTGCCACTGAGTGAGAATGAGTTGGTAAACTGGAGGACTGATCTAGGAACTTTTTGAAGGCAGAAGGGACAGTTATAAGTTCCACCCACTCAAACTTGTTTAGGTATATTGGGCAGAAATAACCATTTTGAAATGACTAAAGAAGGAATTAAGTGTTCAATGGATGCAGAAAGTAAAAGAGGGATGTTAAAGATAAAAACAAAAGAAAAAGGAGACATTTAAATTTGTGTGAGAACATTGTTGCTGCAATGCAAGATGAGTTAATGTATGAGGCAAGATCAAGTTAGTATCTACTTTCAGAGAGGAGAAACGATGAGAAATAGTCACACTGGGGGATTCTCAGAAAAGGTTTGAAGTAATTTGATATTGGCTAAAATCTGTTGAAAAAAATTATCTCTATTTTTTGGAACAAACAATTTTAATCACTGAAGTTTAATGGAAGAACAAATGACAAGGTATCCAAGATAGCTATATGGAACAGTAAGCTGAATTTTTTCCGAGGCAAACTGTAAATGAAAGTTTTATAATGAAGCTTGCAACTCCTCTAAAATAAATAGATATCAGTCTTAGTATAGGAGGCTAATAGGATACATCCAGAAAGGGAAATATGTAAGTAACAGGAAATTTTTGTCTAATAGGGTGTATTGCCCCATTCACCCACCTTTTGCAGAAAGTGGGATTATTGATTATTCATTCGAGAAGAATTTTTTCCATTGAAAATTAAATACAGGTGCTTGATTATTGAAAGTAGGTACTGAAAAGGCAAATCTTTTGCATCATCAGGAAGCAAAGGGGAGTAAAAAGATGACCCTTTAAGCCAATAATAATAATATTATACTTTTGAGGGACCATGGTAGGAGAGGAACTCCAGGCTGAAGAGTACCGAAGGAATGAAGATGAATATAAACAGCATTGGGGTCATATAAAAGCCTTTATTTGCCAGATGTTTTAGGACTATAAAATATAGGTGCATTCCAGGTATTGAAGGCTGTTTCTATATGGTCTGTCTGGAGTTGTTCTTAGATTAACTGATGCACATGTTTAAGTTTGTACCCCTTAATCAGTGACTGATCCACCGAAAAGGAGTTTTCTTCTATCAAAGAAATTTGGGTAGGTATATTTCTATGGTTCCTAGGAAAGAGGATATTCAGGTTAGAGATATCACAACCCCATTGAGACAGACACAAACACCATTTCTCTACCACAAAGGGCAAAAGGCAAGGGTAAAATACGGGGCTGAAAAACAGCATTTTGTTTGGGAACACATGGTGTTTTCTGAACTTTGTAGGGGGCTACTTTGGCACCAACACCTTAAATGTCTAAAAGTAGGGAATGATTATGCCAATTAAAAGGCCAGGATTGTTTAGCTGTAATAGACACATCATATCTTGTTTCTATAATGCCTTTTATGGTGAGATAGCTGATGGAAACTATAAGATTTATCAAGAGATATTAACTCAGTCTACTCTGAGTCTGAGAAGTCAAGTTCTTGATTTCGGTAACCATAATCAAGGATCTGCCAGATTGGATCAGGAATAATAAGCAATTCTACCAACTGAATTAAAGTTGGAATTGCATGGAGTAGATGGGAATATGAACATGAATATATTGAATGGGAATATATGAATGGGAATAATATGAATTTGACCATTAAATCCTGAGTCAATTACATTTGGGAAAACAAAAACTCCTTTATAGTTCAATTTGATTTGCCTAATACCAAGCCAGGGCAGTTTGTTGGAAGGGGTTCCCATAGATTTTGAGGGAGTCTCTACCTCCTAATTTTATGTCTTTCATTATAGATAAGTCTAATCCTGAATTACTTTTAGTGGGAGTAATCAAATCTCTTATGGTCTTTGGATTAGGAGTGGAGCTGGGTGGAATGCTGTGGACTTGGCAGTGTGCTTGAGTCTGTTGCTGCTGTTCCCGTTGCTGCTCCTGGGCCTGAGCATTGGTATTCCAAGCTGGGATTGTACCAGGGCATGCTTGTGTTATCATGCTGCCCCCTGGCGTTCATTTCCCCAAATTCGATTGCCTTTGTCATCAGCTCTAGGTTACAATAACTGGCCCAGTGAATAGCCATTTTACATTTTGGGTATATTCTAAGGGGCGGGTGTCAACGTATAATTTAATAATATTGAGGTTTATTAGCAAGTTTTTGTTCACATTGTTTTTGGTGGTGGCCTCTTTTTCCACATTTGAAACACATAGTGGACTACAAGGTTGCTGCAAGAATCTGACTGAGCCTTATGAGCCTCTGTGTTAACATTTTCGCATGTTTTTATTGTATCAGCAAAAGTGTGATAAAAGAGTAGCAACTGCAGAACGAAGTTTTTTTTTTGAAGTTAGAAGTTGCACTTTCATAAGCTAATGAAAAAGATAAAATGACACCAGCATCTTTGTTGTCTATCTTTCTTTCTATGGCTTACAGTATATGATCAACAAGGTCCATAAAGAGGTCTAAAGAGTTTTATCTGACAGTGGAAAAGGACATTGAAGAAGTGTAAAGATCAGGAACTGTGTTTATGAGGGGTTTCTGCTTTTGGTTAAGAGCCACAGACTATATTGATCAGTGGTAAGAACTGTTTTTTATAAGGGATTATCAGTCAAAAGTCACATTTCATATGCATTTGTGATAGCATGGCTTTGAATCTTATTCTCTGTATAACACTTTTTAAAACGATCTTTAAATATGGTGAATAGGAACCCTTTATATGTAGGATTTGTTCTTACTTCTCTAATAACTGAAAGCACAGTTACTAATGCTCCTGCTTGAGAATCTTCTTTATGGCATTTTTGAAAAGTACTTTGTTGATGTGAATCATTTATTGTATTACCATTTGTCAGAGAACTAGGCGGTGGAGGAGTCTAGAATTTAGTAGGTGGGAGCTTTTCTGGACCTTCCTTTTTATTTTGCTAAGACTATATGATTAGCCTAACCTCATGCAAAGGACTAAACATTTTAGTTTAACTGGTCCTACAGAGTAGCACAATTGGACACCACTCCCACCACCAGGATTCTGAATCAAGCATTACATGGTCAGGATAGTAGGGACAATATTTATTTTTTTATATTTGAGATTATATTTTAATGACAAAGTTTCTCCATTCCTTTTCTTCCCTGCAAACCCTCCCTTATACCCTTCCCCGCTCTTCTTCAAATGTATGGCCTATTTTAAACTAAGTATTACTGCATGCATACACACACACAAACACACACACACATATACACATATGTGTGTCTATATATATATATTTGTAAATACACCATATTCAGTTTATATAATAATACCTGTATGTATGTTTTCAGGGCTGACTGTTTGGCATTGTATAACCAATTGTCATGTTCTTTCCTGGGGAAGGCCACCTCTCCAATTCCTAGCTTTCCTCAGTTGTCTATAGTTCTTTGTGTAGGGGTGAGGCCTCTTGGGCTTTTCTCCACCCATTTTGGAAAGTTCATTGTTATCATCTGTGTTCAGCTTGGACAGGGACAATATTTTTTTTTAATTGCAGTCAGTAGTTTGCAAATTTGTCTGAATGACACTTGGGCTAAAATTCCTTTAAGTGAAGTTTTAACTGCTGTGCCTGAGGGTAGCGGTTTGAATGTACATTGTCCCTATTGGCTCATTATTTGAATGCTAGATCCCTAATTGATTGAATGCTTTTGGGAAGGATTAGAAGATGTGTCCTTGTTGGAGAAGGTATGTCAATAGGGGTTGGCTTTAAAAGCACATATCAGGCCCAGTCTCACTCTTTCTGCCTCCAACTCACAGATAAATTGGAAACTCTCAGCTAAGGTTCCAGTGCCATGCCTGTCTGCCTGCTGCCATGCTCCCTACCATGATGGCAATAGATTCATCTTTGGAAACTGTGAGCAAGCCCTCAATTAAATGCTTCTTTTCTGAGTTGACTTGGTCCTTGTGTTATTTCATAGCAAGAGAACAGTAAATAAGCCAGTGGGCGTGAACTGTGGGAGGAGACAGGGAACTCCCCAGAGTGGGAGCAGTTTGAAAACTGAAATGACATGGAAGAGGGATGGGATGATTGACAGAGAGTCATGATTTTTCTTTGTGACAGAAGTTGAAACAGAATCAAACTGGACTTGATAAAGAAAGAGAAACAAGGAAATAAAAGAGTTAGAGACTGAAGGGAGATTTCGGGGCATAGATTATGCCTTCCTGAGATCAATTTACCAGTTCTGCTGACTTGATACATACAAATTTCCTTTTTCCTTGGACTTAACCACCACTGCTGACAGATAAACCGGGAACTCTTTGGATATTCCCAGGGTCCTGTCACTTTTGGTGACTAAGACTTTCAAAATGTACATCCACACTAAGTGATACATCACCAACAAGGGATCTTTAGTATATACATTTTTCTCACTGAGTTTTCCAAAATGCTTCACTAAAGAACTTAAGATTTTTCACATGGGGAACAAAAATGTGTGGATTATATGCATTAGTAATTAACCCTAAGCTCCCCTAATACATTGGTGTTGTATTAAGGAAAGACATAAAAACACTATCCCTTGAAATCATCTAACCAAAAGACTCCAGATTTGAGTTCTCTACTTCATGCTTCCTGTATCTTGTCTCCTTTGTGCCTGCTGAATAAGTCTGAATCTATGTCTGTCTTGAAGAAGACTGTCTTGTGTCTTGCAAATCTGTCCCTGTCTCTATCCCTGTGCCTGACTGTGAATCTGTTGTATGATTATGTGTCTGTCCCTGACAAAGGGCTTTGATCTGTCTTTATTGAACAGCACAGAAAGCATCACATGGGGAATGAAGATACCTCACAGAAATCTTTAACAGCTTTACAAGGGTTTAAGTCACTGGCTCTAATTGATGCCAACTGACCCACTCAACAAGCAGTACTACAAACATCATTGTTTATCAACCAATAATCAAAAATGGATATTTTCAATGTTTATGGTAGATTTTAGAATTTTACTTTCTTTTTTTTTCTTTTTTCCCCATATTCTTTTATTTTTTCCATTCAAAAAAAAATACATTTCCTCCCCTTCTCCCAGTCCCCTCCCGCTCCCCCACCTCCTGCTGCTTCCTTAAAAGAGGGCATGGTGCCCAGCCCTGTGGGAAATCCAAGGCCCTTCCCCCTCCATCCCGGCCTAGGAAGGTGTGCATCCAAATCGACTAGGTTCCCAAAAAGATAATACATGCAAAGGAGATAGGTCTTAGTGTCATTGTTGATGGCTTCTCATTCTGCCCTCATTGGCAGCTACATTTAGAGAGTTCAGTTTGATCATATGCTCATTCAGTCCCGGTCCAGCTGGATTTGGTGAGCGCAGATTGAGCTCCCAAGGTCCAGTCGAAGAGCAGAAGGTGGGAGAAGATGAGCAAGGAAGTTAGAATTTTACTTTCAACTTATATATTTGCTTTTTTCATATATATATATATATATATATATATATATATATATATATATATATTTCTATGTCAGGGGCATTGAAGTTACATAAGTAAAGATTATAGCTATGCATTAACTTAGTAATAATAATTACAACTTATTATTATAGGTTGTAATAGTTGACTATATCAAAAATCTAAGGCAAGTATTTCATTTATCCAAGGCAAGTCAGATTTTATATTGCTCTTTTAAAAGTAAGTTAAACAGGAAAATATAGTAGAAATCTTAGGTGACCTCAAGGTATATTACTAACTTTCATTGTGAGGTCCAACAAAAGTTCCAGACTTTTAGAATTTAAAAGATATTTTCATAATATTTCATTGTCACACAGGTGAACACATGCATATATGTACCAACATTTACTGTGCTGGAAACTGAATTAGTGTGAGCATGTTCTGTGTTGATAGGCAACTATACACATAACTCAAATGTATGTTAATATGTTCATAAACGCTGATATGCACCATGCTTAGAACTTCATATATGTGAACATAAAAATATGCATTGACATTGACTATGATTTGAACTTGAATACATGTCAAATTACACATATGCACCAACAAGTGACCAAACTCATATTTTGGATGATTGGTTATATGTGCCAATGCACTGACCTGTGTTCACTCTTAGGAATTGCATGCATGTCAAAACACACATATATGCTTGTACATGATCTACCTTGGAACTTCATCCATACAAATAATCACATTTAATAAGATGTGTTCATGCTCAGAACTGCATGTTTCTGAATGTATTCACTTGTGCTGACATGTGACTTCACGTGCATATTGCATGCAGTTCAATAAATGTATATGTACCAATATTTATTCATTCTTGGCACTTATACTCATTTCAATATACATTGGTGCTGACATGTTACTAGACTTGGAACTTGCATATGTGTCATAATGTTCATATGCACTGGTATACGATCATGCTTAGCTCTTACATGTTTGTCAACATGGACATATGTATTGAAATGTGACTGTGTTCTAAGCTAGCACAGGTGTTAAAACATGTGTATATGCAGACATGTGACCATACATAAAAGTTTCACACAACTAATTCCACCATCTCCTGCTGTACTGCAGCCAATCTCTAGGTTTCTGCCAGGACATGCCTTACTTGCACCAAGCTACAGCACCCTTTGTACCACCTCCACCACCCCACTCCATAACCAAACTTCTTACATCCTCCTCAAGGGTCTAGATTATACAGAACTCATCCAAGCCTTTTCTGTGGTCTACCAGATTTAGTGTTGGTCTCACACTCAGGGCCCAAGCCTCGTCTGGTCTTGCCTGCCTTCACTACAAAGGTTCTCTGGGCTTAGGCCAGTATTATCCTACCTATCCACAAAACCACAGAATTCTCCAATTTCATATTCAACCTTTCTATTCAGACCTATCTACCTCCACAATCTGATCTTGGTACAGGAAGTACATCCTGCATACCAACCCAGGCCTCTCTGCCCATCTGACTTCATTCCACTGAAGCAATTTCCAAACTCTAGACCCAACATGACCCACATCTTCTCTTCTTATCCAACCTTCTATATTCATAACAAACTCAGAACTGAAAAAATAAGTCTATAGGCCCAGATCTAATCTCAGGGATACCAATAATATTAAATATCAAGCCAGCATCTTATCTCCAAAAGCTACCACTCCTGCAGAAATCCTTGCCAGTGAGAATTACCTAGATGAACTCCAGAATACAGAAGATAAAAGAACAATCGGGAAGTTCATCAAAGAATTCAAGGAGTTTAAAGAAAGCACAAAGAAACAGGTCAGTGAAATCAGGGAAAAAGAGTATACAGAGAATAAACTCTTGAGTGATGCCCAACAAAACACAAACATTAGCCTGTTGGAAATAAGGAAGATAATCCAAGATAAGAATGGAGTTCTGGTGGAGGGAGTCAGGTTTTACGTGGATTTAGTCCATCATGTTGGCGCCAGTTTGTTGGAGGGAGGGCCACTTGGTTGTTCCCAGGTGCTTAGCCCAGAAATATATATTATTTAAATCACTATAATAATAAACTATATTATTTAAATCACTGCTTGGCCCATTAGCCCTAGCTTCTTATTGGCTAACTCTTACATCTTAATTTAACCCATCTTCATTAATCTATGTATTACCATGAGGTTGTGGCCTACCAGCAAAGTTTCAGCATGTCTGTCTCTGGTGGTGGCTCCATGGCTTCTCTCTGACTCTGCCTCCTTTCTCCCAGCATTCAGTTTAATCTTCCCTGCTTACCTAAGCTCTGCCCTGCTATAGGTCCAAAGCAGTTTTTTTTTAAAAAATTTATTAATGATAATCACAGTGTACAGAAGGAAATCCCACATCAGAGTTCAATAAGGAGATAGAAACATTGAGGAGGACTCAATCTGAAATGAAATTGGAAATGGAAAACCTAAGAATCCAGGTATAAAATTTTAAGGAAAGATTTACAAGTAGAATGAATTAGTCAGAAGACAGACTATTAGGCCTTGAAGATAGAATAGAGGATATAGACTAGCAGTTCTCCACCTGTAGGGTTGCATATCAGATATCCACTAGGACACCAGGCCTTACTAATAAAGGCCAGAACAGAAGGACACAGCATCCATACTCACCTAGAAGTGGATTCTTAAATTGATGGTATTCACTCATTGTCTCAGAAGATAGATTAGACTCCTCCTTAAGCCTTAATTTTGTTTCCATCTTTTCCTATAGAAATAACACTTTAAACTAGCATTTCTCAACTTGTAGTTCATGGTCCCCTGGAATGGAATGAATCCGTCACAGGGGTTACCTAAGATATTTACATTACAATTCATAACAATAGCAAAAATAGAGTTATGAAGTAGCAGTAAAATATTTTTATGGTTGGGAGTCAGCACAGCATGAGGAACTATGTTAAAGGGTCTTAACACTAGAAAGGTTGAGAACCACTGATCTAGACCAAATAAGCAAGGAACATGAAAAAATTTAAAAACACAGAAGGGAACATACAAGAAATGTGAGACAATATGAAAAAAGCCAATATAGATATAAATATAGAGGAAAGAAAGAATCACAGGTCAACTGGATAGACCAGATCTTTAACAACATCAAAGAAGAAAACTTCCCCCAAACTAAGGAAAAACATATCCATACAGATTCAAGAAGCACACAGAATACAGAATAGACAAGACCAGGAAAAAAAAATCCCCATGGAATAACATAGTTAAAACACTAAGAATATGTAACAAATAAAGAGTATTGAAGGCTGCAAGATAAAAATGCAAGTTTGATTTGAAGGAAAACCCTTCATAAAATAAATTGATTTCTGAATAGAAACTTTGAAATCCTAGAGCAATGCATTTCTAGTCCTAAAAGATTATGGCAGGCAGCTTGGACTAATATACCCATCAAACTATCTGCCACGTTTGGAAGAGAAAGAAAAATTTTACATGACCTAAATAGCCTAAAACTTTTATATCCAACAAAGCAAATCTAAAGAAAACACAGGAGGCATTATTTTGGGCCAAGAAGAAGAATGAGCACAGAAGATAAACTATGGAAAGAAATACAAAGCCATAATTATTAAAAGACAAAAATCCCACTTATTGAGAGCCCTTGGGGTCCAGCCCCAAGAACCTCGTCAGGGTTCAGAATGGATGCAACAGCAAGCAAAAAGAACTTTTTCTGAGGGTGAACAAGAACTGTTCCACAGTGCTTTTCTAAATCAGTCTCTTTATTGTTCTGTTTCTATTTTAATTATCCTGTCCTTCTTTTAATTCCTCCTAGCTTCTTCTAGCTTCTCTCCTCTCACCTCAAAACTCTTCTTCTTATAGGAGCCTTGAAGCAATAAAAAAAATTATAAGAGTTACTTTTCATTGATTAAAAGCATATTCCTAGGGTGAGTGATAGGGAGCTGAGTCATTGCCATGACAACACAAGGTTCTAAGGTTACAGGAATGAGACCATAACCAGATGAGGGGGTGCACAGTGCCCAGTAACAAACTTTGAGACATATGTCTATTGTCATCAGACTGGCAAGTGAAGAATTGCCATGCTTTTCTTAGGGTGCTTTTTGTAGCAATCTTGTTATACATCTGCGACTCTGACATTGTGGATAGCTGTAAAGTTTTAAACTTGTGAACGATTTACAAAAAGCTTTTAGTTTAGTTTGAACTTTCTCTGAGGTAAAAATGAGCTAACTGTGTGCAGCAATCTTAGCAAAAGGAACAAGGCAGGCTTTTAAGTGTTGGCAGTTCTCGTGGGACAAATAGGTCTAGTTATGAAGCATGTCCTAATATATATTCTACATATCAAAATTATACAACCAAATGAAAAGTCATTTTCCTTACCACACACAGACATATGTGCCCATAAGATTGAGATGCAATCATAAGATTACATATACACATTATGTGAAAATGCATGCTAATAGGGAGATATCATAGCTGTTACTGCACAAGTGAAATTACAGTTGAAAGCAACAGTTTTCAGAGTCAGTGGTCTGCAAGCCTTGATGATGGGGTCCCTATCAGGGAATATTTTCTTTGGTGGGTTTATATCTGAATTATCAATTGCTATAAGCTATAATTGCATCATGACCCATAATAGCTCATGATAAATGCTCCTGACACCCACCAAGAACACAAACAACACCAAAAATCAGCAACATAATGTCAATGATTAACACACTCATTTTAATAATAACTTGACAATATCAATGGTATCAATTCTCCAATCAAAAGACACACACTGACAGAATAGATCAAGAAATAAATCCATCTATCTGCTGACTATAAGAATCACATTTTAGGTTGAAAGATGGGCCCTGCTTTAAAGTAAATAAGTAGACAAAAGTGCTCTAATCATATGCAACCAGGAATTAAACTGGCATCACTTTTCTAATATTTGACAAAATAGATTTCAAATTAAACTAATCAGAAAAAATAAAGATGGACACTTTATTCTGATGAAGAGAAAAGTTAACATAGAAGACATTACTATCCTAAAAATATATGCAACCAAACTCAAAGGCACTCAATTTCATTAAAAAAATCTACTACTGGAATTAAAGACATGGATTAAGAACAATTCAGTAACAGTAGATTATTTCAATACTCCATTTTCTCCAGTATACAGGTCATTTGGACAAAAATATACAGAGAAACACCAGATTAATATCATCCATCAAATGGACTGAACAGGTATCTACAGAATAGTCTATCCAAATACCAAAAAATACACATTCTTCTCAGAAGCACATTGATGGTTTTCTAAAACAGATCACATCTTGGGGGCACAAAACAAATCTTTACAAATTTAAAATGATTGAAATGAGTTTTTGTATCCTATCTGACAACAATGCAATAACACTTAAAACTGACAGCAAAAAATATAGTAAATATATGAACTCATGGAATTAAGGAACTGATCATTGAATGATGAGTGGATCAAAGAAGAAATCAAAAAAATCCTTGAACTAAAAGAAAATGAAAACATATCACAACCCTCTGTGACACACTGAAAGTAGTCCTAAAGAGAAAATTCACAACTCAAAGTGCCCATATTAAAAAACCCAAAAAGACTATAAGTAAATGATTTAATTATATTACTGAAAAAGTAGGAAAAATAAGAGCAAATCCAATCCAAATCCAGTTGACTGTAGAAAATAATAAAAATTAGAGTCTAAATCAGTGAACTAGAAAAAAAAAACAAAGAAAAACAATATTGAGAATCAGCAAATCTAAGGGCTGGTTCTTAGGAAATATAAACAATATTGAAAAATCATGGCCCAACTAAAATAAGAGAGAAAAAGACTATACAAATTTATAGAATCAGAAATGGGCAAGGAAATAATACAACAGACACCAAAGAAATTAAAAATATTGTGAAGTAATTATTGAAAAGCCCATACCCCATTAAACTAAAAAACCTGGAAGAAATGATTTTCTAGAGTCAGAAAAAACCTCAAAATTAAAACAAGAAACCACTGACCCTTAACAAATGAGGAAATTAAAATACTAATGGAAAACCTTCCATTTAGAAATTGTCCAGAACCAGATGGATTCACAGCAGAATTCTTCCAAAACTTCATAGGTCTACAGCTAGTCATTTTTAATTAACAATGTTATATTAAATAAAATATATTAAGATTAATTAAAACTAATACATCAGAGTTGCACAAGACAAACAGAAGGAAAAGAACCCAAGAGAAAGAACAGGAAACAAAGACCCACTTCTTCACACACTCAGGAATCCCATATAAACACTAAACTGGAAGCCATAAGATAACATGCACAGGGCCTGGTATAGACCTGTGCATGCCCTGTGCATGCTTCCTAGGTCTCTGTGAGTTCATATGAGCTTTGATCCACCATTGCACTAGCATATTTTTCAGAAAATATACCATTTGTGTCAAACGGTTTGTGGCTGGGTTGGCGTTTATATTTCTTTTTTTGGTAGCATGTACCAAAGATGTGAGAATGTAGGGGTAAAGGCTCTATGTAGACACTAGCTAGACTTCTCATGTTCAATGTGTTGTGTAGGTGTCTTTAGCAATGGGGTCTTGCCATCAGTTTGTGGAGAGCAACCTACAGCCTTGACAAAAGCCTGGGTTATTTTGAGGTTCCCATGGGTTCCCTTTGACCAACAACTCAATTAAATCTAACACAATTCTGATACTGAATGCTTCATTTGGTAACAAGAAAAGGCCATTTGGGTGTCTGTCTCCCCCATTATTTGATGATTTCATTTAGATCACATTCATATATCTGTGTATTTTAGGAAGTTTCTACTGTATTTACATACTACCCCTCAAATGGCATGCAATTTCAGCTGTGTCTCTTCATATTTCTTCCCTCATTGCCCTGTCTCTTCCCAATCCCATTTTAGTCTCCCCATCACCCATACCTATCTATTATGTTTCCCTTTCTTAGAGAGATCTATTTGCCTCCTTCCCCAGTTGCTTACTCTGTGCCTAACCTCTATGGTTCAACACTAACTTAACAGATAAAATCCACATATAAGTGAAGACATACCATATTTGTCTTTCTGGGTCTGGCTTACCTCACTCAGAATGATTCTTTTCTATTTCTATCCACTTACTTACAAATTTCATGAGTTCATTTTATTTAAGGTTGAATAATACTCAATTGTGTAAATGTCCCACATTTTCTTTATCCATTCTTCTGTTGAGGCATATCTAGATGGTTTCCAATTTCTGCCTATTATGAATACAGCATCAATGAACATGGCTGAACAAATGTTCTTGTGGTAGGATGGAGCATCCTTTGGTTATATGCCCAAGAGTGAATCTTGAGGAAGCATAGTGATATTTTGTCTATGATCTAACAAATAAATCTTGCCTGATGAAAGAGAAAAAAGCTAGTCACATTAGTCAGCCATACAGGCTAGGCAGTGTTGGCACACACCTTTAATCCCAGAAGCCACACTATTTAGCCATAGACCCCAGGAGTTGTGGTACACGCTAGAGAGGAATATAAGGTGGGAAGAGACAGGAACTCACTTTCTCTTTTCAGTCTGAAGATTTTGTAGAGATCTATAGTAGTTGTCTGCTTTGCTTTTTTGATCTTTTAGCTTGAATTCTAATATCTGTTCGTGGATTTTTTAAGTTATGCTACATCTGCTGCCCAACATTTGAAGTTTGAATTAAAAAAAAAAGCCATTTGCCTGTGGGTTTATAGCCACTGGCATTCACCAGAGCTATATACGGCTAGTGTCACCAACCTATGAGCTATGTTTTCCTTTCTTCTCTCCTGGTGGGCTTTCCCTAAACTCCCTTCTCAGGCTGCTGCCAAATTAGGTGGCTGCCTTGAAATCCAGTTAGGCCTTTACTGTTATACACAGCAGCAATAAGCCTCACATCTTCATCATCACTGGCGGCAGATTTGGTGAGGAAATTGGGAATTTTTTAAGGGAAGAATTAGTTAAAAGGAAGAGTTTTTTCCCATGTTAAAAATGGAAGCCACAATTATGATAAAGTTAGGTCTTTGTATGATTATATAATACATGATTTAAAAATGGTACAATTAAATAAAGGGATAATCAATTTAACCAGGATTGACGTACTGTTAATTATCATTTTGATAACCCTTGTTGTTGTTTTGAAAATTCTTGATTTATTTTTTAAGAAGTTTTTTTGGTTTGACTTCCAAGATGCAGACCATTGGAAAACTTAATAAAGCAGATAAAAGCTTCAACCCCAATATGGTATGAGAAGTCCTTCTGTCCATGTATTGCTTTTATTGGTAAATGAATAAATCAATTTTGACTAGTGGCTTAGCAGAATACAGCAAGGCAGAAATTACAAGCAGATAGAGGAAGAGAAAGCAGGCAGAGTCAAAGAGATACCATGAAGTGACTAAGAGGAGACAGTCATGCCAGAAACTTGCTGGTAACCCACAGCCATGTGGCAATACACGGATTAATAGAAATGGATTAATTTAAGATGTAAGAGCTAGCCAATGAGAAGCTCAAGCTAATAGGCTAAACAGTAATTTAATTAGTACAGTTTCTGTGTGGTTATTTTGAGTCTGGGCAGCCAGGAACAAACGAACAGCTTCCAACAACAAATTGGTTCCCAATTTGGTCAACTATATCCATGTAAAACTTGAGAAAGTTTGGAAAGGAGTTCTAGACACAAAAGACCAGAGTTAAGCATGGCTTTTTGGTATTCACACTTTTTTCTAGATAGACTTTCTTTCCCTGGTGGCAAGCAGAGACACAGCTCCTTTAAGAGGTTTCCTGACTCAGCTTTAGTGACAAAAACTGCACGGCTTCTTTAAAAAATGGCTTTCTGGTTCATGCTCGCAGCACAAACTCTGGCTCTTTTAGAAGGCCAAATACTTGAATGGGGTTTATGAGCAGCATGTTACAAACTGCTTAATGGTGACACATAGACCTGCTGCATAACTGGAACTGAGATGGTGTGCATGGCTCATAGAGGTGGTGAACATGCCTCTACCATTTTGGACTGGGTGGAGACAAAAGGCAAAGCAGCCTTAGTCCTAGCCATGCCCACTTAGCATTTTAAGAAGTGGCCCTGTCAGAAAATTATTACAGATACACATTAAAGACAGATTCAAATAAAAAAAGATCTCTAAATGGGTCACAGTGTTGGATAGATATACGTAGGTTTGGATGCGAGAAGAAAAAAGAATATAGACAGTTATAAAAGGAAGTAAATGGTTATAAAAACAAAGTCTTTAAAGAGTCAGAGTAAAGACAGTCATAGATAAAAGGAGTAAAGAAAATAAGTCATGTAAAGATGGAATATACATAGAGACTGTGGATTATGTATACTGTTGTGTTTTCTTTGAAATTTTGATGTGAATGAACTAAGTACAGAGAGACATTTCATTGTATAGACTGCTAAGCTAAACCAACATATATGTCTTAAAGGTATCTTGACTTCAAAATTTGGGTTTAAAGATATGCTGCTTTGGAAAAGAGGTTCTTCTTTTGTTTCCACAGAGGATGAGAACCTGTGGATTCCTTCCAGACTAATGTGGTTTGATGGACCAAGACCCTCCTAAAGGTCTCTGCAAACCCCTAAAATTACTTCACCCAACAAATAGCAGGAAGAAGTTTGGAGAGAACTATGCCCAAATTCCCAAATATTGTTTATAAATGTTTGTTTACATTTAAAGGAAGATATGCTATAGAGATACATATTTTACATTGGTATAGATCTTGTTCTATAGATACAAATTTAAGGTCATTTTTGTCATATGTATATTTATGCTCTTAACTAAGGTATTGTGTTTATGCAGCTCATTTAAAAATGTATTGTATAATTAAGATATACAGGTTAATAGACAGTCATTTTTAATAGTCAAATTTATAGTCATGTTAGTTAGGTTTTCTAGATATATAGAGATATATTTCAGTTAGATAGATAATCTTCAGACCTTTCAAAGACCTATGGAATATGGCATTTAAAATGTTCTAAGAACTTAGTACTTTTCACCACAGAGAGTGATATTTGTTTCTGGCAGCACCAATTGACTTCAAAAGGACAATGGACTTTGAAGATGCTCCTCATGAAGTTTGTCAACCAATTGGGCAAGAAACTGCTCTTGCCTGAACTGCTTGACTGGACTTACATGACCCACAGAAAAATGATTGCTAAAGTTGCCTAAAAAATGTAAGACAGTCCTTCTCTGTTCCTGCTTTATAAAAGAGTCTGCAAGACATTCTGCAGACATAGAAGAAAGTGACTGATAAACAGCCAATATAGGCAGAACTCTCTTTGAAATTTCCTGCTTCATGGAAAAGTCTGCCGGATACTATGGGACTATGGCCTGAAGATTAGATGCTCCAACATTACAGAAGAACTTTGGGTGACTATCCAGGTAGCGAGATGTCTCTGTCAATTCTAGAGTTTTGGAAGTTGCTTACAATGCACTTCCTGTTTACTTCAGTAATAGTATATCCTTCTGGAGTCTTTGATGGAATTGAAGAATAGATAGTTATAATGTTTTCTTTAGTTATGATAAAAGATAAAGTAGATATAAATATTGTAACTATAATTCTTGCTTGACACCTGTTTTGTTATATGTAATTTTACTATGTTAAAGTTAAAATCTTCCCTTTTATTTAAACAGAAAAGGGGAAATGGTGTGGGAAGTCCTTCTGTGTATATGTTTCTTTTATTGGTTAATGAATAGATATGCTTCAGCCAGTGGCTTAGTAGAATAGGACATGGTGGGAATTCCAAGCAGCCAGAGGAGGAGAGAGTAGGCAGAGTCAAGGAGACACCATGAAGCCACCAGGAGGAGACAGACATGCCGGAATCTTGCTGGTAAGCCACAGCCACATGGTGATACACAGATTAATAGAAATGGGTTAATTTAAGATGCAAGAGCTAGACAATAAGAAGCTAGAACTAATAGATGAAGTAGTGATATAATTAATACAGTTTCTGTGTAGTTATTTCAAGTCTGGGCAATCAGAAATGAACGAACAGCCTCCGAAAACACCAATATCTGTCTCTGGCTTTTTATTAGTCATGCTACAAAGTAGATCAATTCCCAATAATCTGAGGAACCACTATATTAATTTCCATAGTGGCTATATAGGTTAACACTCCTACCAGCAACAGATGAGTGTTCCCTTATTTCATATTATCACGAGCATGAGATGCCACTTGTTTTATTGATCTTAGTCATTCTAAAAGTTGTAAGATGAAATATTAAAGTAGTTTTGACTTGAATTTCCCTGATGGCTAAGGAGGTTGAGCATTTCTTTAAGTGTGCCTCAGCCATCCAAGGTTTCTCTATAAATAATTCTTTATTTATATCTGTACTCCATTTTTTAAAAATTGGCTTAGTTGTTTACTTAATACCTGGTTTTTTGAATTCTTTATGCATTTCAGATATTAGCCCTCTATTGGATGTGTAGTTGGTTAAAATACTTTTCAATTTTGTAGGCTTCCATTTTGAATGACACTATCTTTCACATTCAGAATCTTCACTGTTTTATGAGGTCCCACTTATTAATTGTTGATCTTAGTGCCTGTACTAATGGTGTTCTGTCCAGAAAGCATTTTCCTGTGCCAATGAATTTAAGACTATTTCCCCACTTTCTCTTGTATCAGGTTAAGTATACCCAGTTTTATGCTGAGGTCTTTGATATATTTGTAGGTGTTTTGTGCAGGGTGATAAGTATGGTTCTATTTGAATTCTACACGCAGCCACACATTTGACCAGCTCCACTTGTTGAAGATGCATTTTCCAGTGTGTATTTGTCACTTCTTTAAAAAAACTCAGATGTCTATAGGTTTATGGATTTATGTCTGGGTCTTCAATGCAATTCTGTTGATTGCCAAGTGTGGTTTTGTACAATTCTATGATATGTTTATTGCTATAGCTCTGTAGTATAATTTGAAGTCAGAGATGACATTTCCAGCAGTTTTTTGATAGCTCAGGGTTGTTTTATCTAACCTATTTGGGTATGTGTGCATGTGTGTGTGTTTCCATATAAAGCTGAAAATTGTCTTTTCAAGACCTGTGAGGAATTGTGATCAACCATTCTTAAATGGTTCAAAAATTAGATACATAATTAGCACTCTGAAGCAACTTCTAGGAAGCATGTATCACTTTAATACACAAATCAGGTAAATATATAACAAAAAAACCTATGGGACAACATGATGAACATATACTCAAAAGCAGTAAATGAAATGCTTGCAAACACAATACATTAATACATGGAAAAGATTATCCATCACGGCCAACTTGTATTTATTCTTGAAATGCATGTGTGGTTCAACTTATGCAAGTCATTAAATGTGATAAATTATATGAATGGAATTGAAGACAAAAGTTGCATAATCATTTCAATAGAAGCAGAGAAAGTTTTGACAGATTCCTGTAAACCTGTTTTATAAAATTAATATAGAATGTAGGGGTAGAAGAAACAAACCTTAACACAATAGAAGAAATATGAGAAACCACAACAAACATCATTCTTTTTTATATATTCTTTTATTTTTCATTCAAAAATTTACACTTCCTCCCCTTCTCCCAGTCCCGTCCGACTCCCCCACTACTCCTCCTCCCTCCCCCTGCTTCCTTAAGAGGGGGCAGGGTATCCTGCTCTGTGGGAAGCCCAAGGCCGTCCCCCCTCCATCCCAGCCTAGGAAGGTGTGCATCCATATGGACTAGGTTCCCAAAAAGCCAATACATGCAGAAGAGATAGGTCCCAGTGCCATTATCACTTGTTTCTCAGTCAGCCCCCATTGGCAGCCACATTCAGAGATTCTGGTTTGATCATATGCTCATTCAGTCCTGGTCCAGCTGGCTTTGGTGAGCTCCCATTAGATCAGGCACACTGTCTCAGTGGGTAGACCCTCGCAGTCCTAACTTCCTTGCTCATCTTCTCCCACCTTCTGCCCTTCAACTAGACCTTGGGAGCTCAGTCCATTGCTCTGATGTGAATGTGGGTCTCTGTCTCTATCTCCAACCATTGGATGAAATTTCTATGGTGATGATCAAGATATTCATCAATGTGACTATGGGACAAGGCTAATTCAGGCACCCTTTCCTCTGCTGCCTAAGTACCTAGCTGGGGACATCCCCGTGGACACCTGTGATCCCCTCTTGAGCCAAGACTCTTGCTAATGCTAAAATGACTCCCTTAATCTAGATATCTTATTCCCTTCTCCAATATCCGCCCTTCCTCCATCTCCAACCTCTCACTCCCCCAAGCTCTACCCAGTCGTTCCCTTCTCCCTTCTCCCTCCCCCTCTCCCCTTCATCCACCCCGACCCCCACGCCTACCTTCACCCCTATCCCCACTCCCATGCTTCCAACTTTTGCCTGGCAATCTTGATTGCTTCCAATTTCCAGGAGGGTCTATATATGTTTTACTTTGGGTTCACCTTGCTCTAGTTGGCTTCTCTAGGCTTGTGAGCTATAAGCTTAGTGTCCTTTGTTTATGGCTAGGGTCCACTAATGAGTAAGGATAGTGTTTTCTATTTCCATGTATTTGCATGCAAAATTCAAGATGTCATTCTTTTTTTCTTACCGCTGAGTAGTATTCTAATGTGTATATATTCCACACTTTCTTGATCCATTCTTCCATTGAGCGGCACCTAGGTTGTTTCCAGGTTCTGGCTATTACAAATAATGCTGTAATGAACATAGTTGCACAAATGCTTTTGTGGTATGATTGGGCATCTCTTGGGTATATTCCCAAGAGTGGTATTGCTGCATCCTGAGGTAGGTTGATTCCCAATTTCCTGAGAAAGCACCACACTGATTTCCAAAGTTGTTGCACAAGTTTGCATTTCCACCAGCAATGGATGAGAGTTCCCCTTACTCCACATCCTCTCCAGCATAGGCTATCATTGGTGTTTTTGATTTTAGCCATTCTGACAGGTGTAAGATGGTATCTCAAAGTTGTTTTGATTTGCATTTCCCTGATCACTAAGGAAGTTGAACATGACCTTGAGTATCTTTTGGCCATTCGAACTTCTTCTGTTGTGATTTCTCTGTTCAGATCATTACCCCATTTTTTAATTGGGTAATTTAGAATTTTAATGTCTAGTTTCTTGAGTTCTTTGTATATTTTGGAGATCAGACCTTTGTCTGATGTGGGGTTAGTGAAGATCTTCTCCCATTCAGTCGGATGCCTTTTTGTCTTAATGACTGTGTCATTTGATTTACAGAAGCTTCTCAGTTTCAGGAGGTCCCATTTATTCATTGTTGCTCTTATTGTCTGTGCCACTGGAGTTTTACATAGGAAGTGGTCTCCTATGCCCATGTATTGCAGGCTACTTTCCACTTTCTCTTCTATCAGTTTAAGTGTGGACGGATTAATATTGAGGTCTTTAATCCATTTGGATTGGAGTTTGGAGCATGGAGATAGATAAGGATCTATTTTAATTTTCCTACAGGTTGACATCCAGTTATGCCAGCACCATTTGTTAAAGATGCTTTCACTCTTCCATTGTATATTTTTAGCTTCTTTTTCAAATATGAGGTGTTCATAGGTTTGTGGATTAATATCCAGGTCTTCAATTCGATTCCATTGGCCAACGTCTCTGTTTTTATGCCAATACCAAGCTGTTTTCATTACTGTAGCTCTGTAATAGAGTTTGAAGTCAGGGGTGGTAAAGCCTCCTGCAGTTCCTTTATTGCATAGGATTGTTTTGGCTATCCTGGGCTTTTTGTTTTTCCATATAAACTTAGATATGGTTCTCTCAAGATCTGTGAAGATTTTTATTGTGATTTTGATGGGGATTGCATTGAATCTATAGATTGCCTTTGGTAGAATTGCCATTTTTACTATATTGATCCTACCAATCCAGGAGCATGGGAGATCCTTCCATTTTATGGTATCCTCTTCAATTTCTTTCTTCAAGGTCTTAAAGTTCTTGTCAAATAGATCTTTTACTTCCTTGGTTAGTGTTACCCCAAGATACTTTATGCAATTTGTGGCTATCGTGAAAGGTGATGTTTCTCTGATTTCCCTCTCTGTTTCTTTATCCTTTGTGTATAGGAGGGCTACTAATTTTTTTGAGTTGATCTTGTATCCCGACACATCACTGAACATATTTATCAGCTGTAGAAGTTCTTTGGTAGAGTTTTTGGGGTCATTTATGTACACTATCATATCATCTGCAAATAACGAAAGTTTGACTTTTTCCTTTCCAATTTGAATCCCCATGATCTCCTTATTCTGTCTTATAGCTGTTGCTAGAATTTCAAGCACTATATTAAAGAGATATGGGGAGAGTGGACAGCCCTGTCTTGTTCCTGATTTTAGAGGAATCCTTTTGAGTTTCTCTCCATTCAATTTTATGGTAGCTGTTGGCTTGTTGTATATTGCTTTTATTATATTTAGATGTGAACCTTGTATCCCTAATCTCTCCACGACCGTCATCATAAAGGCGTGTTGAATTTTGTCAAATGTTTTTTTAGCATCTAATGAAATGATCATATGTTTTTTTTCTTTCAGTTTATTTATATGATGGATTACATTGATAGATTTCCGTATGCTGAACCAGCCCTGCATCTCTGGGATGAAGCCTACTTGATCATAAAGGGTGATTTTTTTGATGTGTTCTTGGATTCAGTTTGCCAGTATTTTATTGAGAATTTTTACATCAATGTTCATGAGTGAGAATGGTCTGTAATTCTCTTTCATGGTTGTGTCTTTGTGTGGTTTTGGTATCAGGGTAACTGTAGCTTCATAAAAAGAGTTTGGCAATGACCCTTCTGTTTCTATTATGGGAAACACCTTAAGGAGTATAGGTATTAGCTCTTCTTGGAAGTTCTGGTAGAATTCTGAATTAAAACCATCTGGTCCTGGGCTTCTTTTGGTTGGGAGGTTTTTGATGACAGCTTCTATTTCTTGCGACTTATAGGTCTATTTAAATTGATCACCTGGTCTTGAATTAATTTCAGTATATGGTATTTATCTAAAAAACTGTACATTTCTTTTACATTTTCCAATTTTGTGGCATACAGACTTTTGTAGTAAGACCTAATGATTATCTGAATTTCTTCAGTGTCTGTTGTTATGTCCCCCTTTTCATTCCTGATCTTGTTAATATGAGTGTTCTCTCTGTGCCTTTTGATTAGTTTGGGTAGGGGTTTGTCGATATTGTTGATTTTCTCAAGGAACCAGCTCTTTGTTTCATTGATTCTTTGGATTGTTTTCTGTGTCTCTATTTTGATGATTTCAGCCCTCAGTTTGATTATTTCCAGTCTTCTACTCCTCCTGGGTGAGTCTGCTTCTTTATCTTCTAGAGCTTTTAGGTATGCTGTTAAGTCACTAATGTGTGCTTTCTCCATTTTCTTTATGTGGGCACTAAGTGCTATGAACTTTCCTCTTAGCACTGCTTTCATAGTGTCCCATAGGTTGGGGTATTTTGTGTCTTTATTTTCGTTGAATTCAAGGAAGACTTTAATTTCTTTCTTTATTTCTTCCTTGACCCAGGAGTGGTGCATTAGTTGACTGTTCAGTTTCCATGAGTTTGTAGGCTTTCTGGGGGTGGAATTGTTGTTAAATTCTAACTTTAGTCCATGATGATCTGATAAGACATAGGTGGTTACTCCAATTTTTTGTATCTGAGGGTGTTTGCTTTGTTACTGAGTATGTGATCAATTTTCGAGAAGGTTCCATGAGATGCTGAGAAGAAGGTATATTCTTTCCTGTTTGGGTGGAATGTTCTAGAGATGTCTATTAAGTCCATTTGATTCATTACATCTGTTAGTTCTCTTATTTCTCTGTTAAGTTTTTGTCTTGTTGACTTGTCCATTGGTGAGAGAGGAGTGTTGAAATCTCCTACTATTAGAGTGTGGGGTTTGATGTGTGCTTTGAGTTCTAGTAATGTTTCCTTTACATATGTGGATGCTTTTATATTAGGGACATATATATTCAGGATTGAGATTTCATCCTAATGGGTTATTCCGTTTAAGAGTATAAAATATCCCTCTCCATCTCTTCTGATTGATTTTAGTTTGAAGTCGATTTTGTTCGATATTTGTGTAGCCACACCCGCTCGTTTCTTAGGGCTGTTTGATTGAAAAACCTTTACCCAACCCTTTACTCTGAGATAATGTCTGTCTTTGTGGTTGAGGTGTGTTTCTTGTAAACAACAGAATGTTGGATCCTGTTTTCGTATCCATTCTCTTAACCTGTGCCTTTTTATAGGTAAATTGAGTCCATTGCTATTAAGTGATATTAATGACCAGAGGTTATTAACTGCACTTACTTTCTTAGGATTGTAGAGTTTGTGTGTTTCCCTTTTTGGAGTTGTGCCAGTGGAGGGCTGTTAGATGTCTGTGTTATTATGGGTTTTGTTTGCTTCCTTTAGTTGTGGTTTTCCTTCTAGTACTTTCTGTTTGCCTGGGTTTATGGCTATGTATTGCTTAAATTTGTTTTTATCCTGGAATACCTTGTTTTCTCCATCAATGGTGAATGAAAGCTTTGCTGGGTATAGTAGTCTGGGCTTGCATCCATGTTCTCTTATTGTCTGCAGCACATCTTCCAAGACCTTCTTGCTTTCATGGTTTCCATAGAGAAGTCAGGTGTAATTCTGATAGGTTTACCTTTATACGTTACTTGGCCTTTTTCCTTTGCAGTTCTTAGTATTCTTTCTTTATTCTGTATGTTTTCTGTTTCGATTATTATATGGTGAGGGGATGTCTTTTTTTGATCCAATCTATTTGGTGTTCTGTATGCTTCTTGTACCTTCATAGGCATATCCATCTTTAGGTTGGGAAAGTTTTCTTCTATAATTTTGTTAAATATATTTTCTGGGCCTTTGAGCTGTGCTTCTTCTCCTTCTTCTAGCGCTATTATTCTTAGGTTTGGTCTTTTTATGGTGTCCCAGATTTCCTGGGCGTTTTGTGTTAAGAATTTGTTGGATTCGTTGTTTTCTTTAATCAATGAGTTTTTTTTCTCTATAGTATCTTGAGCGTCTTAGATTCTTTCTTCTATCTCTTGTATTCTGTTGGTTATACTTGTCTCTGCAGTTCCTGTTCATTTACCCAGATTTTCCATCTCCAGCCTTCCCTCGGTTTGTGTTTTCTTCATTGTCTCCATTACAGTTTTTAAGTCTTGAACTGTTTCCATTACCTGTTTGATTGCTTTTTCTTGGTTTTCTAGGGTATCTTTGAGGAATTTATTCATTTCTTCTAACTTTTTGTTAGTTTTCTCATCCCTTTCTTCAAAGGAGTTTTTCACCTCTTCTTTAAAGGTCTCTATCACTTTCATAATGTTACGTTTAAAGTCGCTTTCTTCTACTTCTTCTGGGTTAGGTTGCTCAGGTTTTCCTGTTGCATACTCGTTGGTTTCTGGTGTTATCATGTTGTTTTTCAGGTTGTTGGAGGAATTCTTGGATTGGCGCCTGCCCATCTCTTCATTTGATTGGAGTCAGGGGAGTCTCAGTGGGTGGCGACCTCCAAGGAAGGATTTCACACACTCACCCCTCTGGATAGCTTATCTCAGTGCAGGAAGAGGAAGTCCCGTCTGGACCTCCAATCTGTCTGGACCTCCGATCTCCACACAGAGGGAGAGAGTCCTGGTGTTCCAAGGACCCACAGAGGAAAGGGCAAACTTGTGGGTGTGGTGTGGGGTGGGGAGGGTGCAGGGTTCCGTGGAACAAAGAGGCCCATGGGGACCTCACCGCCAGGTGTGCACAATCTTACCAGTCTGCACCTCGGATCTTAGCACAGGAAGAGAGAGTCCTGGTGTTCCAAGGCCCCACAGAGGAATGGGCAAACTTGCGGGGGGGGGGGGTGCACTGTCATGTGGAACAAAGGGGCCCGCGGGGACCTTACCGCCACGTGCGCACAACCTTACTAGTCTGCCCCTCCGATCTCAGCACTGGAAGAGAGAGTCCTGGTATTCCAAGGCCCCACAGAGGAAAGGGCAAACTTGTGTGGGGGTGCAGGGTCGTGTGGAACAAAGAGGCCCACGGGGACCTTACTGCCAGGCACGCACAACCTTACCAGTCTGCACCTCTGACCTTAGCACAGGAAGAGAGAGTCCTCCACATTAAAGCTTTTAGAGACCCTAGGACATAGAAGAAGATGGGCAATTGCCATGAGGGAGACAAGAATTCGTCTCAACCAGGACCTAGTTTCAGAAGTGGCTTTAAACTTAGCAAGAGATGGCTCTGGCATGAATACAGGAAAAAACTCATTTAGGTATGGGCACCTTTGAGGCCTACAGTTTCTCAGGCCGCAACCCATATTCTGAGGGAGAAGGACAACTGCCACCAAAACCATCAGTCTTGTTAAAATACCACAGCCTTTGCCAGAAGAACCTCACTGTGTGTTTCTGTGCAAGCTGTATCTATCTTCTTTTGGTTAGGACATGACTCTGGGAGAATTCCCAAACAGCACATGCTGAAATAAGTATTGTAGATCAGTGGTTCTCAACCTTCCTAATACTATGACCCTTTAATACAGTTCCTCATGTTGTGGTGATCCCCAACCATAAAATTATTTGTTGGTACTTTATAACTGTAATTTTGTACTGTTATGAATCACAATGTAAATATCAGATATACAGGATATGTCGTGACCTATAGGTTGAAACCCACTATTGTAGAGGATCCTGATCATAGGATAAAAAAAAATCAGAGGCAAAGTACTGCATCACAGCTCTTACCTCTGCTTGCCTGGTGCTGACTATGGGCCCAGAATCATTTCCTTGTGATTGCCAGACCACCATTGTGAGCTCTCTGTCTCGTACAATCTTTCCACTGACCTAGTACCCAGCCCTATTCACACATGAAATATCAGCTTATTTTTATTTCCTTTCTTCAAAAGACACCAAGTCCCTCTGGAAATTGTACTGTTGTTTTTTTTTCCCTCTGTAGCTAATAAGAAATCTAAGGCTAGTGTCTAGCACATTCACAAGAGAAGGTAATATGATTACATTCAAATAGCATGGTGAGCAATTGGACCCATTAGGAAAAACCAATTCCTCATGTCATTCACCAATATACCAGCAGCACACCCACATTCCTGGATTACTCAGTCCCTTCCCACTGAAAACCGAGCCTCCTTAAAGGAAAAAAGTCACAAAACCCAGTTTTTTTCTCATCCCTACAGGAAAGAGTCAGTGGAGTTAGCAGGTGACTGCCTGTGTTTCCCACTAGCCTACCTGCACTCATACCATGGATATCCATAGGCGACAGTCCTTTCTGCATTCTCACAGAATAAAAATTTTCACATGGGAAATGTACTTACCCATTTAACAGGAAATCTTACTCTCCTTAAGGAGAGTCTCCAGAAGATCACCTTTTCCAAGGTTAGTACTACTGTACTGCAGAAAGGAAATAGATTGTTTTCCATGTGTCCTTGGGACAGCCCTGTCATCATCTCCCTCTTTCCCCTATACCATTTCCAGGCCAGGGTTTCTCTAATGTGGGCAACTGTGCTCATTGAGAACTCTTGAGTTATTACCAAGACCAGGCCATAGATTCCAAAGGACTGACCTACCACATTCCACATAGTTCCCAACCAATAGTATTGGTCAATTAGCCTCAACTATAGGCACACATACCTAGCATTATGGAAGCCTCTTCTCTGGAATCCATGCATTACTTGCCACCTGAATTCTCTTAGGTTCCTGAGGACTGAATCCCTAAACAACTCCCCGACAGGCAAACATCATTCCCTGTGTGAACAAAAGGTTCATCTACAACACCTACTACATAAGAAGCATACTCTATCATTGTTTTGCATTCTCTTAGGTATTTCATCTTTTCCAGGACAAGCAAAGAACGTATGCTCCTCACTTGCAGTCACTACACCAAATCCCAGCTTGAGCAGTGTGCCATGTGCGAAAGTTATTTTCTGTCCTACTCATTCTTCCATTTATGACAATAGCACAGCCAGATGCCTGGGGCCACTACACTTGGGAGAGGCGAGCTTGAAGGATTTCATAATCTTAATCTTGGTTTGTTCTCCAAGGATCTTGAGCAAGGTAGCTGTCTTATTTAGGGTTACTGTAAACAGAGACTGTTCGTTCATTTCCCATCTGCCCAGACCCAAATAGTCACACAGAAACTATATTCATTACAACACTGCCTGGCCAATGACTTGGGCATATTTCTATCTAGTTCTTACATCTTGAATTAACCCATTTCTATTAATCTGTTTGTCGCCATGAGGCTGTGTCTTACCGGGCAAGGTTCTGGCGTCTTCTCCTTCACCAGCTACATGGCATCTCTTTGACTCTGCCTACTCTCTCTCTCTCTCTCTCTCTCTCTCTCTCTCTCTCTCTCTCTCCCTCTCTCTCTCTCCTTCCAGCCTGGCTATATTCTGCACTTCCATAGGCTGAAGCAACTTCTTACAGAGGGTAATCCCACATCAGGTTACTATTGCTGTGTTGAAACACCATTGACTGAAACAACTTAGGGAAGAAAGGTTTATCTGACTGACACTTCCACATCACTGTTAATTATTGAAGTAATTCAGGGCAGGAACTCAAGCAGGACTGGAACTCAGTTAAGAGCTGATGCAGAGGCCATGAGGGGTGCTGTTTACTTTACTGGCTTCCTCCTCTTGGCTTGTTCAGCCTGGTTTCTTAGCGAATCCAGACCATCAGCCATGGGATGGCACCACCACAATGGCCTGGGACCTCCCACATCAATCGCTAATTAAGAAAATACCCTACAGACACATTTGTTTACATCCCAGACTTCTGGAGATATTTATTTACTCAATTGAGGATCTCTTCTCTTAGATGATAATAATTTTTGTCAAGTTGACATAAAAACTAGCCAGCACAGTGGCTGAGTAAGGAGATGCATCTAAGAGTGACAATCTATGCATGGGTAAGATGTACCTATCAGTTGATTTGATACAGCATCCTTGGTCAGTGAAACTTGGCCTTATGACACTGTTACTGCCACACCTCTTTTGGCTACACTCCACCTACAACTTCTGCTTCTTCTACTCAGAATCACCCTAACGAAAGACACCATCTTCTGTTCTTTGCTGTTGCCCACCCACAAGCTACACATTTTCAGGCTGTCGTAGGTGCATGTCATTTTTCAGTGTTTCTCATCATCTTTTGATATTGCTAGCAATTGGGTTTTTTTTGCAGAACCCTAGTCTGACAGTATGGGGTTTCCTGAACTTCACCTGTAGATCTACCAAAAAAGAAGAAAGTGAAAAAGGAAAAAAAGGAGAAGTAGGAAGAAGAAACACAAGAGCAGAAGGGCTGTCCCTGCCCCCCACACTACTCATCTGTCATGAGGCGGTGTGGGTGGGGAAGAGATGCTCCCCTTATCCTTTGCCCCTTATCGCCTGCAACAGACTAGAGAGCTGGCCGTCCCCTTTACCAGCTGCAGCACTCAGGAGGGTTGACCATGTTCTCATCTAGGCAGCACAGTAGAGCTGGCCTGGTGGTCAGAGGTATGGGTGACCCCGCCTCAATGTTAAGAGCAAGGGAGAGCTGTCCTCATTTCTCATCTGACATGTGGTGGCATGGTTGGAGGAGAAATCCCCCCAATCAATACCTGAGAAAGATGGAGAAGCTGACCCTGGGGTCATAACAGCAGGAGAGCTATCCCTGCTCCCCACCAGCTGAGGCATTCTGGAGAGTGGCCCCTACATGCTACTTATAATAAAAACTAGAGAACTCTAGATGGTCTTCACAGACTCAATTGGATATTTTCTCCCCATTTTTCACCCGAACCCTTGCCTTGTATTCATTAGGCTCCAAGGTTAGACTTTGTATTATGGATTTGCCATTCAAGACACATCTCAGGTACGTGATGACATCATCTCTCCTCATTTATAACAGAGTTCTCCTTTTGGCTGAGTTAGGAGAAATACCCTTAAAGAATTTCTATCCCCATATGACTTCATCTCTCCATACTATGCTTGCTTTTAGAATGTTTTGATACAACATCCCACATTGACTCCTGTGAGATAATAATTAGTAGCTAATTTAGTTTTTTAGCCATATGGTAGATTTATTTTTAGCTTAAACAAAGAGATATTAAATGGTATAATTGTGCTGCCACTTAAGTGCTGCTTCTTGGCCTATGACAATGGAGATGCCTGCAGACTTCTGTTTCCAGGGATTATAATCTTGTAGGTAGTTGGCACCAGGAAACTAAATTCTCTTGGGTCTTATATTAAAGTCTATCCCTCAGATGTTCTTCCTGGAGCACAAGAAAGCACATCTTTTTTTTTTCTTTGTGAATTGTCACATCATGAATTCTGATCCTGTTTATCTTCCTGTCCCCTCACATCTGCCCTCTGTCCATGCAACTCCCCCGAAAAAAAACCCACAAAATTTAAAAGAAAAACTGAAAAACCAAATAAGCCAAACAAAACGAAAAGAGAAGAATCTCACCATGTACTGAGGGGCCAGTGGCAGTGGCACCAGGATTTATCCCTACTGCTTGTACTGGCTTTTGGGAACCCATTCTCTCTGGAGGGATACCTTGCTCAGCCTAGATATATTAGGGAGGGCCTTGGACCTTCCACAAAGCAATGTACCTTACCCTCTCTGTGGAGTGGATGGAGGAAGAGGTGGGGGAAAGGTGGAGGGGATGAAAGGAGGGGAGGGAGTAGGAATTAGGATTGACATGTAAAATAAAAAAGATAGTTTGTTTTCTTTTTTTAAAAAATAAAATAAAAAAAGAATCTCACCATGGAAGCTGCAATATTGTTCTGTGAATCATGTAATTCACCCTTTAGTCCTTTCATCTTCTCTTGCAAGTGTTCACTCCTATGAGTCACTGGTCTGGTTCAAGACTCGCTTCTGCTACACCATTCATAATGGGCTCTCACTGTAGCTCCTCTCGGATATCCTCTTGTGATCCTGTGTCATGGACAGGACAGCTTTGCATCTGTAGGTTTGTTCCATTCTTATGCTCCAACAGTTCCTAGACGAGGTGGATGTTGGGGTGGGACAACTCAGTCCTGGTTCTGGGCCTGGGTGGTAGCTGCGTTTTTCAGCCCATCAGATCTCTGTCATCATTACTGCCTGGGCAAGCTCTCTAGCACTGTCTTGGCTAGCTCCCCAGCCTCCAGCAAGGAGCAGGGCCAGTTCTCCTGCTCTCAGGTTCTCAAGTTTGGCTCACCCATACTCACACCACCAGGGCCAGCTCTACTGTTTTGTCCAGTTGAGGTGCAGGTCCCTCCCTCCCTATTGCTGTAGAGGGATGGGGGGGTCAACTCTCCCACTCTCATATCCTCAGAGCTGGCTCACTTGTGCCCTCAACAACAGGGTTAGCTCTACTGTGCTGCCCAGGCTGAGGGCAGGGCCTGTTATCCAGTGCACTACAACTGGCAAGGGTAAGGACTAGTTCTACCATTCTCATGACCTGGAGGCTGTTGACAGCAGTTTTCTGTCCTGCCTGATCACAGCAGGAGGCCAGTTCTCTTGTCTGCTGCAGGTAGCCAGGTAGGGGTAGGCATCTTTTCCTCAGCCCTGCCACCACAGGGCAGATAGGGGGTGGGCGGGATAAGCTCCGCTGCTCTCATGCTCTCAGGGCTGACTCACCTGTACTCCCTCCAAGAGGGTCTTCTCTAGTGTATTGCTCAGGTGAGGTATGTATCCATGGTAATGGGTGGGTCCAACTTTCACAAGTGTGGGGCAGCTATTCCCTGAGGGGCTGGACGAAATCTCCTCCTGCAGTATCCACAAGGGGCAGGGTCAGCTATGCCAGGGCCAGTGAAAGGTGAGGCCAGATTATCAGACCCTCAGACTTCAACACGCATATTTCATGACAGGTTAAATATAAATAAATAAACAAATACTATGTGACTCAGTTTCTTTTTCTCTTGATGTGATAAAATACTCTGAAAAAAGCAATGTAAAGGAAGTAGTGATTCTTGGGTTAGCAATTCTGTCATTGTGAGGAAGGCAAAGAGGCAAGAACATAAAGCAGCTAGTTACATTATAACCACAATCAAGAAATGAATCAATACATTCATGCTAGCACACAAATTGCTTTCTCTACTCATATTGCAGTATTCTTCCAAGAAAATGGTGTACCAGCACCCAGACACCCCCAACCAGGGCAAATTTTCCTACCTCACTTAACATAATCAATAAAATTCCTCACAGACATGCCACAGAAAATCTAATATAGACAATTTGTTATGGAGACTCCTGTCCTAGATTATTTTATAATAGGTCAAGTGGACAATAAAATCACCACACTAAGTATATATTTATAATTGTCTCTGTATTTTACATATGCCTGAAAGTATAAATTATCCCTAGTAGCTAAATAGTGTAGTGCTGAACATGTGTCAAACAGACCAGGGAATGGTTTGCATCAAGGTAATACACATTATAAGAACTTGTATGCACTGGCCAGAATAAGCTAATTCTCTATTGATTTAGAACTTTTCACTCATTCATAATTTATTGGCATTGGTATATTAGATTTTTGAGATAATGTGCTATGGGATAATGCTCTTCTACCCTGTAAAGAGTTATCACTTTTGTTGGTTTAATAAAACACTGATTGACCAGTAGCCAGGCAGGAAATATATCAGGGTGACCAGACTAGGAGAATTCTGGGAAGAAGGAAGGCTCAGTATGCAGTCACCAGCAAAATGCAGAGGAAGCAAGATGAGAATGCCTTACTGAGTAAGGTACCAAGCCATGTGACTACACATAGCTAAGACTTATGGGCTAATTTAAGTTGTAAGATCTAGGAAATAAATAAGTCTGAGCTAATAGACCAACCAGTTTATAATTAATATAAGCTTCTGTGTATTTCTTTGGGACTGAACAGCTGTGGGTCCGGGTAGGAGAGAAACTTCTGTCTGCACCAATGTGAGAAAAGTGTGGTAGGATCTGGCTCCTCCATATCATACTACCCTGGGTGTATAAAATGGGGCAACCAGTAAGTAAAATAGTGTATTGAATTTTAAAGTATGTATATCACCCCCAAATTCTGCTCCCTAGGGTACGCCTAAGAGAAACAAGAATGCATATCAACCCAAACATTTATATCTGCCTGATCATGCATATATAGTTTCTTATGTATTTGACTCTATTTATGATAGCTAAAGCTTAGTATTAATCCAGATGTCAAAACTCAATGATGGAGCAGAGAAAAACAGGTCATCCATATCTTGAGGACAAACTGCTCACCCTGGCTATACCATTGATTAAGTTTATAAACTTGACATTAGTTACCTGATGTGGTAGCTGCTACCTCTAATACCAGCAGTTGAAAAGGAGAAGCAGCAAGATTGCTGCTAGCTGAAGGCCACACTGGGAACATAGTTCTAGGCCAGCCTGGGATATAAGAGCCATACAATGTTGCAAAACAAACAAATGCCCCCAAAGGGCAAAAAAAGCAAAATAACAAACCACAAAAATGTATACTAAGCCACAGATACCTATTCTAAATGTATGATTCCATTTTTATATTTAAGATTGGCATATAACACTATGGTGTGGATATTGCATAAATTATTCAACTGTCAGACTTGAAGTGGCTTTCTCTTTTTAGTATGAAATTTCATGTGATGATGACAATCTGGATGGCTAAATATTTGGGGTCAAACTTCACTGTGACTCTGTAAAGAGTGTAAAAAGGCAAACTTAGATGGTGTGTGGATTATCAGCCTACTAGTAAATGTTGCTGCAGAACAAGCCCTTCTCAGTTTGATCAGAACACACACCCTGCAGGAGATTGCCTGGTCAAAAGTCCATCTTGCTCAACAAAACCCTGGTACTGCCCCCACAGGGGATAATCTCCCAGTCCTGAAAAACCCATCCTCATGATGTCCTGTGTTTCTTTGCAGTTGCCAGGTGTTCAGTGTCACCATTGTAATGCCCAGCAGGCATGCCATCTGGCAGCTAGGAGGCCTTGCTGTGGCCACACTAGCATGGATCCTGTGTAGCGTCTCTATGTGCGTCCCTCAGTGGCGAGTGTGGTGTTTTCAGGAGCCCATGGATTCCAAGCCCAGAATGACTTTAGTGGGGATGTATACCTGTATACCTACCAGGACTCCTTCATCCCTTTGGATATTCGAGTTGCTCAACACCTGCTACTGATCTGCAGCTTTCTTGGCCTAGTTGCAATAGTCTCTGTCATTGTGGCTCTTTGGAAATTGTACTCAGGGAGACTCCGGAAGAAAACCACCTACAATCCATTCATCCTTCCAGAGATTCTGAACGTCATTGCTAGCAGCTTTGTCTTCCTCTCTATCTTGTACAACTATTTATCCATCATTCGCAATGATGGGATTGCCTTCTCCCCATCTTTCCACACACCCTCCATCCCAGATATCCAGAAAGTTGGCACTGCACTGGCAATGGCAACCCTTTCTTCCTTTCTATTTCTAGTGGGTGGCACAATTTCCCTTTCTTTCACTCTTCCCCGGCATTCCTGAATGTATTCTATCATTTAAATGTAAATTTTCAACTTACACTTGGAAATCCAAAATTGCAAGGGCTGAGGTGCTTTAACATAGATAGGAACTTTCTCAGCACATAGAAGGTCCTACGTTTTTTCTTAAGTGTAAATCAATAATAAATAAATGCATTCCAAGTATAAACTCTGCTTTTAGACCTAATAATGATCAATATATGGCCAGTCATGATTTACCTGTACCCTTTCTACCTGCCTCAAATCCAATGTTATATTATTTGGCTATCAATCTCTGAAAATGTGTTTTATCCATGTGAACTTCACTATACTTTATTTTGTAACATTTTTAGAATGCAGCATGAGAGCATGCTCAGTTCTTAGTGGCCGTTTTCCTCCTGGCAGACACTTTGCTGCCTAGCTCCACTGGCTTTATATTGGTGGATATTTGTCCCCCTTTATTTTCTTGAATGTCCATTTGTTCTCTGAGACCTCACCCAGTTCCACAGTGGATTACTCATAAAGTGTGTGCTGGTCAGTTTTTTTCACCTTGACACAAACTCAAGTCACCTGTGAAGGGAGAACTTGAAATTGAGGAATTGCCTCTGTCAGATTGGCTTGTGGCTATGTTTCTTAGTTAGGGTTCCTACTGCTGTGATGGAAAACCACAACCAAAAGCAACTTGGGGGAAGAAAGGGTTTATTTGGCTTACCCTTCCAGATCACTGTTCATCATCCAAGGAAGTCAGGACAGGAACTCAAACAGGGCAGGAACCTGGAGGCAGGAACTAATGGAGACACTGTGGAGGAGTGCTGCTTACTGACTTGCTTCCTCTGGCTTGCTCAGCTTGCTTTCTTATAGAACCCAGGACCGCCAGTCAAAGGATGACCCTGATGATAATAGATTGGGCTCACCTTCATGAATCAATAATTATGAAAATTCCCTAAAAGCTGCCTACCGCCTGATGTTATGGAAACATTTTCTTAATTGAGGCTCCCTCCTCTTTGATTACTTTAGCTTGTGTCAAGTTGAGAAAACTAGCCAGTATAGCATGTGTATGATGCATTTTCTTAATAAATGATTGCTCTAGGAGGGCCCTGCTCATAATGGTGGTGGTAATGGGTTGTATAGGAAAGAAAGATGAGCAAGATATGGAGTGAAAACCAGTCCAATTACCAGCAGACCTGTAATGTCAAAAATCCTTCCAGTAATGAGCCTAAGTAGAAAATACCATGTAGTAGAGAACCTCAGGGTTCCCAGAAAAGTGGTAACCTCTTGATCATCTGGTGCATAATTCTAACTTCTCATGCTGAATCTGCTAAATGGTACAAGGTGTTAGAAGTTAAAGATGCCTCGTTTTTACATTCCTTTAAACTCTGACTCATGGTAGCTTTTGCTTTGGTATGTGAGATTGCTTTCATTGGAGTTCACCAGCAATGCATTTAGATAGTCCTTCTGAAAGGGTTCAGAGACAGTCCCTGCTTTTTATTAGTATCTTTGACAAAATCTCATGGGCCTAATTTTGCCTTGGGAGTTATTATAACACATTATATTTACATGATATTTAGTATGTATGCTACCAGAATCAGAGTAGATGAAAATAGCATTAGAGCCCTAAACTTTCTGACCAGTTGAGGCTACTAGGTCTCCTAATAGAATTCTAGATAGCATGAGAAAAACACTGCATTCAGGATATATTTTTTGGCACAAAAGTATCCTCATCTCAAGTTATAGTCATCATTGAAGTATTTGAACCAAAGACAAGCTTTGATCCTTTCAAGACATGAGTGGATATTACCAAGTACAGACTCCCAAACCTAGATCAAGCTCAATACACCTCTGTGAGGCCACTGAGTACCCAAACTCTGAGCTCTATAACTGGGTAATCAACTGAAATGACTCTTTAGTCAGATAAAGTGGGATTTCATGGAAGTCACAGCATTGAGCATGTCCAATATTCAGCAATGCTTCTGGTTATTTTTAGCAGAGGAAAAAATACTAGGAATAAAACTGAAACCTATAGCCTCTTTTGCAAAGAATTGAATGTATTAGCATCATTGTGGCCCTCATAAGAGCTATAGTTGCCACAATACTGATAATAGAAGGAAATTCTAAGCTTGCATTGGGGAAAAATTAGAATCCCTTAAATTCCATCAGATAAAAACCATACTAGAATTAAATGGGCTTTTATAACTAACTAGAAGTACACTAAGAAAATATCAAGCAACCCTCCTAGAAACTCAGAGATAACGATGAAAACATGGGACACTCTACATTTAACCTCAATTATGCCCCTGGAAACTTCTGATCTGATGACTTGTGCACTGAGACCACCTTCTGCACCTCTTTGATCTTGGCTGATGTAAGCGAGCAGCCCCTAGTCAATCCAGAGATGTGGTTTGCTAGTGAAGACGGTCGTGTTGTAAATGGATATGCAATGGTCAGTCAATGAATAATGCCTGAAAGATCTCCATCACCCCCTTTTTCTGTCCAAAATGCCAAACAAATAGCCTTAACAATGGGACTTATTCTGCCTAAAGGTGAAAAGATTTCTATGAAAATTAATTTGAAGTATGCTTTCATGATCTTATTTACTCCTTATGCCATCAGGAAAGAGTGACGGCTATTAATAACCCATTTCTCTGATTCTTTTGCCTGCTATTTGGACCCTTTCCTACATTTGGCTCACCACATCCAGCCTTCATATGAAAATGTGTTTCTAGTCTTATCGCAACTTATTATGACATTTTCAATTGATATACCTGGGAGGCCTGCTATTTTCTGAAGGGAACAGAGAAGTGGATCTGGGGGAGATGGGGGGAGGGAACTGGGAGAAGTGGATGGAGGGAAGGTTGTGTTCAAGATGTACTGTATAAGAGAAGAATAAATAGAAAATATATATAAACAAAATCTCTAAATTTCTTGGAAATTACTCAACTGTCTAAACAAGTGGCAGTCATCACGAAGAACAATAAGAAGGCCCTAGATTAAGAGACAGACACACAAAAAGACAGACTTACAGATTTTTTCTCAGAGTTACCAATGTTCTTTCCAAAGATAGATGAGGTGTGGCTGTTCTTCATCTTGGGGTAGTATTGCACTCCTTTGATCACAGCTTTTGTGTGTTGACCCCTTTCTTATTGTCCTAACGAGTCACAGAAGATTTCATCTCAATACTGTTGGTCTCATAGCAATAATAACTGATCCTCAGTCCTAAATTGTCTAGCTAGAACAAATTCTTAATCTGATATATCACAGAAAGGATCTTTGCTTCCTTTTGAAATTTCACAATTCAGATCTTCCCTCTTAGCATTCTCATCTCCCAAGCTCCTATACAATAGCTTGTTAAGTTCATTCAACAGGTTTTTTTTCTGCCCCAACCTAAAAATCAAAACAAAACAAAACCGTCCTCCACAGTTCTCCAATGATGTAACTAAAGGCATAAATATACATATTGTCAGGTCTATTGCAGCAACATCATACTTTCCTCGTATCAGTTTCTGTTCTAGTTTCTTATCTGTTATTGTGATAAAACCCAAGATAGCTTGTGAATGAAAGGATTTACTTCAATGGCACCTCCAGGTCACTGACCATTGTTGAGGGAAGTCAATTTGAAAATCTATAATAATCTGGGAGGAGGACTTCTGAGCATGTCTGAGAAGAAAACTAAAAAAGAATTGAAGACATGACAATGTACAGAAACAATTTTGTTATCCCAAATGGAGAAGATGCTGCTCACCCTATGTGTGTGGCATCCTGTGATGCACTGGGGATTTCCAACAGCAAAGAACTGTGGACCCAAAATGTGTGTGCTGTTGAAGTTGAGAAACTTCTTCTAAACCTAGAGGTACTAGAGTAACAATTTGTCATTTGAGCTGTGTTAGTGAATCTAAAAGAAGAGTAAATGTGAGAAAGTTACATTTTATGACACAACAAATATGGCTGGTGACTTCCAGCTAGGCAGCACAAATAAGAACCATGTATAATCTTGAAAGAAGCTATGCTGTCCATTCCACTGTGTAGTCTGGAAACTTAAAAAAAATATATACATACTTATCTATTTAATGCATAGTCTTACGTGTCCCAGGATACCCATCAACTCACTACTGAGCAGAAGATGACCTTGAACTTCTTCCCTAGACCCCCACCCTTGTGTTGGGATAACAAGCATGTATCACCATAACTACTTGTGCAATGCTGAACTTAGGGCTTCCTACATGCTAGGTAAGCACTAGCAGAACATTTTAGAACATCAGAATACCTCAGGAGAGAAAAGACATTGATGATGTTATTGTATCTCCAACCATGGTATTCACTATACAGCTTTATGTTTGTGCATCAGCTTTGTTTTAAAATCTTATTTTAATTAATATTCATGCTGATCTGGATAATCATTTACATATACCTAGAAGCATTTTTAGTACACATTTTCATACAATATGTTTTGAAAGTCTTTACACCTCTGTGTAAAGGATTCTTCCAGATCATCCCCCTCCCTTCCTACTAGTTGAAATTTATGTTCTTCCTTTCCACTTGTTTTGTTTACCTCTCTCTTTATCCCTAGGGATCCCCCATTTTACCAATCAAATCACTTATATTCTGACATTCCCCCTTATCCTTGGTCTACCTTCTTCTGTGTTTACCACCCAGCACTCAATAAGGAGTCCCTCTTTCCCCATTTCTCTTATGAGATCACTTCTATCCCATTATTCCCTTTAAAATCTTCTTACTTGCTTAAATATTTATCTACCTCCCCCTCCCTATGGAGCCCCGTTTCTTATTTCCCTGATCAGATTACTTATATCTTTCTATTCTCCTCTCTTTTGCTCCTCAACCCCTCTATCCTGGCAATAGCCCATTTTACTTTCCTGGTTTCTGAAGTCTATATATAATTACATCTATACACCATGTTATCACATCTGAACATTTGGAGCTATAAGCCTCAATAACAGAGAACATATGACATTTATCTTTCTAGTTCTGGGTTACCTCCCTGAATATTACCTTTTCTTTATTCCATCCATTTAGCTGCAAATTTCATGTTTTCATTTTTCTTTATGGGTAAATAGGACTCCATATTATACATGTACCACATTTTCATTATTCATTAGTTGGTTGAAGGACATGTAGGTTGTTTTAATTTCTTAGCTATTATGAATAAAGCATCAGTGAATATATCTGAGCATATACTTGTGGAATATGCTGTCCAGTCTTTTGGGCATATGTCAAGAATGGTACAGTTGTGTCATATAGTAGATTTATTTTCAAGCTTTTGGAAATACACACTGATTTATATGGTGGCTTCAACAGTTTGAATTCCTACAAGCAGTAAATGAAGGTTCCTTTTTTCCTGCAACTCCTCC
>PVIU01011535.1:0-64190 GCA_004026605.1 Ondatra zibethicus
CTTGCTGATACACATTTTATTTTACCCACTCACCCAAATCCTCTGATGTCTTCATTGTGCACCTGGAGGAGTTAGTTCAGAGTCCAATCCATGGTGACAGCATCTCCGCTACTCCCTCACTTCCTGGCCTCTGAGTATTATCAGAACCAACCTGCACATCTTCTCTCCCAGAAAATCCAGAGAGACTCATCAGCCGCCTGACCACGCAGAGGCACCTGACCGTGGGAGAGGAGTGGTCTCAGGACCTTCACAGTAGCGGCCGCACAGACCTCCGGTACTCTTACCGGTTTGTGTGTGATGAACACTACTATGGTGAAGGTTGCTCCGTGTTTTGCCGGCCCCGGGATGATGCCTTCGGCCACTTCACCTGCGGGGAGAGAGGGGAGAAGGTGTGCGACCCTGGCTGGAAAGGCCAGTACTGCACTGAAGGTGAGTCCCCAGGGGGATGACTACAAGGGTCCGCTTATGGGAAAAGTCACAGGACGTAGCTACAGGCGATGGTAGAGATGGCTCAGTGGGGGAAACTGAGGCCTAAGGAGCAGGAGCGTCTTGTCTTATGGTCTGTGGTAGAGTTATGCTCTACTCAGGCATTTTAACAAGGGAGACCTTGTATCCACTGTAGGAAGCTGCTTCTCTTCACAGGGAGGAGTTCAGAGACAAGGCCAGGGGTCAGGAAGTAAGACTGTGCTCTCTCCCTAGGGCCTTTGTATTAGAAAGGGAAGGGAGGAAGGAAGGGAGGGACAGAGAAGGGATGTGGAGGGCTCATAGTCCAACAGTTCTTGCAGTGACAATGTCTCTTTGGGAAGCCCTCCCTTTCCTCCATGGAGTTAGGATGCCTGACCTGCCCACAGAGTAATCCATTTCCAAAGATTCCCTGGGATATACTCTGTGTCCTGTCCTGTAGGGAAGTCTTCAATCCTTTGGGCTGTGGAAAGCCCACAGAAGTGCCTAGGCAGACTGCAGGGCCATATGGTAAAAGGCACCTGATCTGTGGTCTAAATGCTTACAGCGCACTGTCTGTAAAGAAATGCAGTACCCGATGTCTTGCAATGCTTTTGCAAACCAGGGGATGAGGGTCACAGGGAGGACTCCGGCTCTGGTTCTGGTTCATAAGGACCTCAGTGGACCCCCCTCCAGCTCTCTGAGGCCTCATCTGTCCAACCTGTAGGAATGGCATTTCCTTTCAGTCAGGGCTTGGTGAACTTTTGTTCTCTTGCCCTGGAGCAGTTGAACATTGGACTCTGTGAGGCCCGGAACCTGTGTCAGTGCCTGCAGGAGGATATGGAGTAGCTTTCTAATTTTAATATTTTGCCTTTGGATGAAGGGGTCCTTACTTCAGTGAGAGCCTGGATGTCGTTGTTGCCTAGTTTCCTGTATCCTTAAGGGCTTTGGAGCGCCTTTGATGCCCCGCCTTGGCCAGAGCTGGCTGCTTTAAGAGCTGGAGTTGCTGATCACTAGTGAGCTTCATAACTGGGGAAGTGAGCCAGCTCAAAACCTCAGCCTGTGGCCACCCCCTACCTCTTCAGGCTCTCTGGCCTCCCACTGTAGCTTTCGTCTCTAGGGGCCAATGGTTCTGGGGTAGTCAGAAATCTAAACTTTTCTTCTTATTCAAACACTGGGGTCTCTCCCCGCCCTTGCTTACACGTGCCATAGATTAGATCTCCCCGAGGATAGGCGGTGGGGACACTGCCTGTTCCCATTGGCAGAGGGGTATGTGCACACACGCGCTTGTGTGAGCGCACACACACACATGCTCAGGCTGGGGGTTGGGTGGGGGCAGCATTGTTGTGCTGGGGCAGCTGCGTGAGGGAAGAGACAATGGAGCAGCTGTCCTGCCCTGCACGCTGCACACCAGCTGTCCACTCTTATCTGCACACACACTTTCTGGGGTATTAAGAGGTGGAGCTTTGTGCGTAGAATTGGAAAGTGGGGGAGGGAGGAGGGAGAAGACTTCTGACCCTCTTTTAGAAGAAAAAGGGACGGGGTAGGAGTGGGGGCTTCTGAGAGCCCTTTTGTCCTGGAAGCACTATGTTAAGAAGAATGCTCACCCCAGGCTTGAATGAAGTCCAAAGCCACCAGCCAGGGTGGGCCAGGCTCTGCAGCCTGGGATCCACTCAGCCTGGACCTACAGAGTGGGTACTGCTAATTTTGCCCCAGTCCCACCTGGTGATACTTGGGAATTCCTGGGGTGGGGCTATAACCTATGTTTTTATTTGCTTGCAGCAATCTGTCTGCCAGGCTGTGATGAGCAACATGGATTTTGTGACAAGCCAGGGGAATGCAAGTAAGTTTGCAAAGCTTTTTGTCTTTCCTTCTTCTTTTTCTATGAGATTTTCTATATACCCCAGAGACCTTCCTATATAGTCTAGGCTGGCCTTGAACACATACTCCTTCACTGCAGAATCTCCATGCCACCTTGCCTGATTCACCTTTTCCTCTTGCTCCCCCAGCTCCACATATAAAACATCCCAGGGAGTCAGTTGAGTGGGAGATGTTACTCTAACAAAGGTCTGAAAACGTATAAGCTGTCATGAACTTAAGCTCATACTTAATGAGAATATACAGTTAAAAAGTTTGCATGGAAAATGAGATTTCATATCCATAGTCCTTGCGCATGTTAAAGAAAAGCAGGGTATCCGCTGTGCCCTTCATCTGAGAGGGGATGGCAGCTCAGGGGTTTTAAGCTAGTTCTAATGCTGCCTAGTTTGAGGACTGGTAACTTATTGTTGCTTCTGGATATCATCTATCTATCTATCTATCTATCTATCTATCTATCTATCTATCTATCTATATTTGGTGTGTGAGAACGCCCTTGTGAATCTAGAAGGCAATATGATTGTGTTTTGCTTTTTCCAAGGTGCAGAGTTGGCTGGCAGGGCCGCTACTGCGATGAGTGCATCCGATACCCAGGCTGTCTCCATGGTACCTGCCAGCAGCCCTGGCAGTGTAACTGCCAGGAAGGCTGGGGGGGCCTTTTCTGCAACCAGGGTAAGTCCCTCCCTCTGTGATTGCCAGATTCTCTCAAAGCAGCCTGTTGCTCACTTAAAAAGTAGATTCTTCCTGTGTTTGATCTTGGGCTTCCTGCCCCCTTTCCTGTCTCTACCCCGGCAGACCTAAACTACTGTACTCACCATAAGCCGTGCAGAAATGGAGCCACTTGCACCAACACGGGCCAGGGGAGCTACACGTGTTCCTGTCGACCTGGGTATACAGGTGCCAACTGTGAGCTGGAGGTAGATGAGTGTGCTCCAAGTCCCTGCAGGAACGGAGGGAGCTGCACGGTGAGTCATGGGCACTGTGCTGTTCTACCAGAAGATGGAGAGAGTTGTTGGTTTTAAGTGAAGTGTGTAGGTTCTTGGAACTGCTTGAGAAAGACTCTTGTGGCCTCTTTGTACAGGATCTAGAGGACAGCTACTCTTGCACCTGCCCTCCCGGCTTCTACGGCAAGATCTGCGAGCTGAGTGCCATGACTTGTGCAGATGGTCCCTGCTTCAACGGGGGACGGTGTTCAGACAACCCTGACGGAGGCTACAGCTGCCATTGCCCTTCGGGCTTCTCTGGCTTCAACTGTGAGAAGAAGATGGATCTCTGCAGCTCTTCCCCCTGTTCTAATGGTGAGGGTCGATGGGGATGTCTGGTTACTGCCTCCAAAAGCATATGCGTTTTTATTAGAGGAACACATTGCTTTGTGAGTCATCTTGGGTTTGTGGATTCTCTGAATCAATTGCATGAGGATTTGGGGAGGAAGAAATGCAATCAGGAGGATTAGTTGCACATTCATGATGCAAGAAGTGCCCTGGTCAGCAGGCCACAACCCACTCAGGGTCAGTGTTCAGGTGCCTGCTACCATCCATGGCTCTGCAGGCTCTCCTCGGATAGAGGAAGCACAGCCATCGTGTCTTTGGGAAGAGTCTCGCTCCAGATAGCAGTTAGGGTACCAAGTATGAGGAGGCATGCTTTTTGCACCATGAACCCCATGCTAGTGGAAGAGAGGTCAGGTACCTAAAATAGACTCAGAAGGGAGTTGGACCCATTAGTTGCCTTTCTGTCCCTTTTCTCTTTCTTTTTCTTTCCTTCCAGTCTTCCTCCCTCTCCCTTTCCTTCCCTGCTTTCTCACTGTCTTCATTCTTGCCTGTCTTCTCTCCTTTCTGTTTTCAGTCCTCTTTTCTCACTAAGTGTTATCAGCAAATGTGACGTTCACTATAATCCTTACTTTCTCCCCCTGTAACCTGGATCTAGTAGTGTAGTATCCCTTGTCTGGTGGTCATGAGAGGAAGGCAGTGATCAGGCAAAATGCTGCACACAGTGCCTCCAAGATACTGATCTAGAGACTGGACGTGGTGGCACAGACCTGTAGTCCCAGTTACTCCAGAGACCAAGTTCAAGGCCATCCTGCCAGATCTAGCAAGACCCTGTTCGAGGCAGAAATGTGGGGAGCAGAGGTACTGGTGATGTAGAGAGTTTGCCTAATACAGGCAACAACAACCAAAGCTCTTCTTGTTTCTAATGTGGAGGTCTCGTTCTGGTGTTCCCCCATAGCCATGTATTTGAGATCCTAAGCTATGCAGTACAAAACCAAACTATCATTGCATCTGTGGTATGTGTAAATTATGGACTTAACGGGTGCTACATCAGCGCGTCTGATTGGTGATTAAACTTTCGTGTGCCCACATATGACTGTGCCTACCCTGTGTTCCAGGTGCCAAGTGTGTGGACCTCGGCAATACCTACCTATGCCGGTGCCAGGCTGGCTTCTCTGGGAGGTACTGTGAAGACAACATAGATGACTGTGCCTCCTCTCCATGTGCTAATGGGGGCACCTGCCGGGACAGTGTAAATGATTTCTCCTGTACCTGCCCACCTGGTTACACAGGCAGGAACTGCAGTGCCCCCGTCAGCAGGTGTGAGCATGCACCCTGCCACAATGGGGCCACCTGCCACCAGAGGGGTCAGCGCTACATGTGTGAGTGTGCCCAGGGCTACGGTGGCCCCAACTGCCAGTTCCTGCTCCCTGAGCCACCACAGGGCCCCATGGTGGTGGACCTTAGCGAGAGGCATATGGAGAGCCAGGGCGGGCCCTTCCCCTGGGTGGCCGTTTGTGCCGGGGTGGTGCTTGTCCTCATGCTGCTCCTGGGCTGTGCTGCCGTGGTGGTGTGTGTCCGGTTGAAGCTACAGAAGCACCAGCCCCCACCTGATCCTTGTGGAGGAGAGACAGAGACCATGAACAACCTGGCCAATTGCCAGCGTGAGAAGGATGTTTCTGTCAGCATCATTGGGGCTACACAGATCAAGAACACCAACAAGAAGGCGGACTTTCATGGGGACCATGGTGCTGACAAGAGCAGCTTTAAGGCCCGATACCCTGCTGTGGACTATAACCTCGTTCGAGACCTCAAGGGAGATGAAGCCACCATCAGGGATGCACACAGCAAACGTGACACCAAGTGCCAGTCACAGGGCTCTGTGGGAGAAGACAAGGGCACCTCAACACTCCGGGGGTGTGTGCTGTGAGCTGGGCAAGGAGGGCAGGAGGGTCTTTCCATATTCTGGATATATCCTTCAATCACATTCCTGTGTGTTTATTGTGGTTCTTTCTACTTTTCCTTTCAGAGGAGAGATCCCTGATAGAAAAAGGCCCGAGTCTGTCTACTCTACTTCAAAGGACACCAAGTACCAGTCGGTGTTCGTCCTATCGGCCGAGAAGGATGAGTGTGTCATAGCAACTGAGGTCAGTGTGCCATGCTTTTGTTACAGATGTGGGTAATAGATAGTAGGTCTGTTTCTTTCTGAAGTTAACTTCCTGTCCTGTCCCCTGGGCCTTTCTAGGTGTAAGATGGAAGCGATGTGGCAAAAATTCCCATTTCTCTTAAATAAAATTCCAAGGATATAGCCCCAACGGATGCTGCTGAAAGAGGAAGGGAGGCCCCAGGGACTGCTGCTGAGAAGCAGGTTCAGGCGGAGCTGGTTCTCTCGGAGTTAGCAGAGGTGCCAGACACTGCCAGCCCTGGCTTCGGCTGCCGCTGCACTGCCTGCTGGACGTTCCCATTGCACTATATGGACAGTTGCTTTGAAGATTATATATTTAAGTGGATGAGTGACTTGATATGTAGAGGAAACACGCACTGCCGACATGTCTGTCTTGGATTACTATGAGCCAGTCTTTCCTTGAACTAGAAACACAACTGCCTTTACTGTCCTTTTTGATACTGAAATGTGTTTTTTTTTTTCTAGACGGAAAAAAACGTGTGTTATTTTTTTGGATTTGTAAAAATATTTTTCATGATATCTGTAAAGCTTGAGTATTTTGTGATGTTCATTTTTTTATAATTTAAATTTTGGTAAATATGTACAAAGGCACTTCGGGTCTATGTGACTATATTTTTTGTATATAAATGTATTTATGGAATATTGTGCAAATGTTATTTGAGTTTTTTACTGTTTTGTTAATGAAGAAATTCATCTTAAAAATATTTTTCCAAAATAAATATAATGAACTACAACCTCGGGTGTAGTTTCTGGTCATTGTTTCCTCACATATCCGTTTCACAAGACCATGAGAAGAGGAACAATGTTCGTGTCTTTATAAAGGCCTTGCCTGGTATCAGTGGAGACAGAAAGCGTTCCTTCTGCTTTCCCTGGAACTCCGGATTTGCCCTCACAAGCTGCCTCCATTGGGCACTTGCAGTCTCAATGATGTATTTGAGTGGCACTGAGATATTTTAAAGATCTATTGACTTCCTACAAACATTATATTTTTAAAGACTTGGAATGAAGCTTCACTAGGGTCAAATGTCAGTTTGTCACTTTGAAATTACCATGGCAAAGTTGTTCCGTCTTAGAACAAGGCTTACTCACTTCCTAGTGAGTTTATTTCTAGTTAATTCTAAAAGCTAGTTGCTAGTTAATTCAAGCTGTCATGGTGGGAAAGAAAGTAGCAGTGACTGTCTTCTTTATTGGCACCTACTGTATGCCAGGCTCTCATTATATTCCACTCATGAGACTGGCATTATTATTTCTACCTTACAGGAGAGGAGAGTGGCGCTTACAGGTGAAGTTACTGGCTCTGGAGTCCCAAGTAGCTGTAGCAACATTAAGATCCAGGCAAACATGATCTGGGAATGTAGCACCTATGTTTGTAGTCCTTCCAAGGAATCAGTACAGAGTCAGTTCCCAGATGGTAAGTACATACTGGGGAAGAGGGGGCCTTACTCTTGTGTACAAAAGGGTGAGATAGTGAAGGAAGCCTTCCTGGTACGGCTAGCTGAAAAAGCAGATAGAACTTTCCGTGTATCAGTCTTTGATGCTGAAGGAATGAACACTGCTAAGAAGGCCCCGTCCACAGAGAGTTCTGCCTTGATCATCACCAGGCACAGTTAGGCCAACCTTGGCTGTTAATAACGAGAATGTCTCCAGTGAGTAGTAAGAGGCCCAATCTCTCACCCCACCACTTCCTCAACGGCTCTCTTGCTTGCTTAGGGGCTCTTTGGATCTGGGGAGCTGGAGGTTTCTCCTTCCATAAGTGATCAGGGGTGAGCTGTGGCTGGTATGTTCATCACACCAGTTTTAGGAGTATGTAACATGCTAGGATTCTTGTGAAGCCTAGTCTACAAAAGTGTTTAAACATAACACTGCTTTCATCTTCCCAACCTTGTAAAAACCAAAGGATAATTCATCTTTCATCTAGGGAAAGCAAGCGACCTGCTTAAGAAGAAAGCAGGTGGCTTAAAACTTCTGGGTAGGAATCCAAGACCCTAGTAGAAGCTAAAATGTATGTGTGTGCAAGTGGTTTTTCAGAGTCTGAGCTGATGCCACTTGTAGTGAGAAATTCAAGTACATCAGTTAAAAACAGCTATATAAAAAAGCCTAGACATGAGTGGGCCAATGGTGACTCACAACACCAAACAGCGCCCAGCCATGTTTAGCCTCTGGTCATGCCTGCCAAGGCCTGCACAGTGTTTCTCTCCAAGTATGCCATAAGGAACGAGGAAGGAAGGAACAATGAATGCTCTTAAAATGATGGTGTAAAAATAGAAGATCCTTTTTAATGGGAATAATACTTGAGCTGGATCTCAGTATTTTTCAAGTTCTGAGGAGTGTTGGAGTATGGCTGGCTGCCAACTTAGTAGGGAAAACTTGTGCCAACACGAATCCAGTGGTCAGAACAGGAGGCTCCAACCCCCACCCCCCACTTCCTCCTGTCAAATCACATAGCCAGTATCTTTGGATTTCAGTAAGACTACAGGTTGGGGTGGAAGGGATGGAGGGTAGGGATATAGTCTTGTGTCTTAGGGTTTCTGTCGCTGTGAAGGGACACCATGACCACACCAATTTTTATAAAGGAAAATGTTTATTTGGGGTGGCTCTCTTACAGTTCAGAGGTTCAATACCTTACCATCATGGTGGGACATGGTGATGTGCAGACAGATAGGGTGCTGGAAAAGGTAACAGGAAGTGGTCTGTATGACTGGGAGTAGCTTGAGCATAGGAGACCTCAAAGCCCACCTGCACAGTGACACACTTCCTCCAATGAGGCCACACTCACTCCAACAAGTCATACTTCCTAATAGAGCCACTCCCTTTGGGGGTCATTTTCTTTCAAACCACTACATCTTACTTATAGGTTTTTCTTTCTTTTTTTGTATGGACTTAAACTTTGTGCTTCCAGAAGTGTATGGATACTGGAAAGAAACTTATTACTAAAATCATAGTCTATAAGGACTTTCCATTTCATCATTCTCCACGTGGATCAGATACTTTCCAGTGAAGGTGAGCGCTTGCATCTTCACTCATTCACAGCTTGCATAGACTCCTGGGTGGTTGAGACCCAGTGGAGACGGTTGTGGCCTTCTATCTTGATATCACAGTGGAGGGAACGGTGCTGAATGTGGCTTGGCCTCTTGGCAGGACCATTTCACAACGCTTTATGTTCTGAGCACCTTTCACAGAGTCCTTGTATGCCGCCTGCGACTTTGTCTTTCTTCAACCTCCCTGCTTCCTTTTGGTGGAGGAAAAGTAGCAATTGCTTTGTTAATTTTGTGCCTTTATGAAGTTCAAAGTAATGGCAACCACCAAAATAGAAAGGTGCTGGCTTTGCAGAGGCTTCTTCAAGGGCTCAGGATGTGAACTTACTCATCCAATGGGCAGAACTGCACAGGTGTACTTACTGATTTGACCTGATAGCTGTAAATTCAACGCTGGTCAACAATGCTAGTGACAAAGTATTTTTTCCTCCAAACGGAACCTGCGTTTGATACATCTCTAATCACATGATCAAGCAGAGGACCTCAAGGACAGCAGGGTCTATATTCAGCATCCTGGGAACTATGTAGGTCAGCTAAGCTGCTGGGACAACAAAATAATTTACAGAGAACTGACAAATTAACAGGGGATGATGTGAATCCACTGACTGCAATGTCTAGATCTGGTTCCTGTTTCAAAGAGTTTAAAAATTTATGAGCAAACTAGAGAAACTTAAATGCTGCCCGGATACCTCAATGGTTGCAAAAGTGTACTTTCTCAGTATTTAGGCGTGACATATTCTTACTTTGAAGTCAATGAAAAGAAGAGTCCTTTTCACTTAGAGAAAAACTCTGAAGCGTTTCTGAATGAAGTAGTAAGAGTTAGGGAATTTATTTCAGGCCCCCAGATGGGATGTGCTAGCAAGTGGGAGTAGAGCAAACCAGGGGCTACACCAAGTGGGTGAAGCTGGATAAACGTAGCTGGAGTCAGCTTCACTTCTTGAATGCTTAAAACATCCCATAAGCAGAAATGTTAAGATGAACTTTTCGATGAACACATGTGCAGTGATCTTTCTGGGGGCTGTGATGTTCTGACAGGTGGTATGAGTGTGATGGGCTTAAGCGTGGTTTTCCATCTTGGCATACGCATCTTTCAGATGTGAAATCTTACAAAACTCAAGGTAAGCAGTCTTTGTTGGGCGCAGAGTACTTCGTTCAAGAATTTTCATGCCAGAATCTTGGGTCTAAACACTGTTCCATGTGGGCTCTGCGCACAATCTAACTGCTCCCCTGAGCCTACAGCTAGTCAGTGATGCTGTGTGGGACTGCTGAAGGTCCTATTCCTGCTGCTACCACTAAGTTGTTCAAACATAGTGGCTCACTAATCTGAGCATGTGCTGAGATGAATAATAGTTTCTATGATTTCAGCACAGGGTTTCAAATTCTTAACTTGGCCTCTTGGGTCTTGGTGTATTCTGGCTCCTGACTGTCCCTGGCATTTCAACTCATGCTTTTCTCCCTTTGACCCTGTAGCCTTTGGCTCTAGCCAAATAGGCTGTGGGAAGATCCCTAAACCTTGTACTTTGGAAGTAATTCTCCAGCTGCTTGTATGCTGTGTTCTGCTGTCATTCTGATAAACTCTCTAAAAATGCCCTGCAATCAGGAAGCCTTGCCTGGACATTTGACCACGGTCAGTGTCCCAAGAATTTGTAACCATAACTTGAATCCAAACATAGAAATTATCTGAGCATTTGACTGTATTCCTTTGTGTTTATTCTGAGAACTGGTTGTGGAGATGCAACCCAAATACACAGTGAATGCATGTTTACCTAGTATTGGGTAAGCCAGGTTTGCTATTTCTCAGCCTATGAACTTTTTGAAAGACACCAGGGAAGATAGAGGGTACTATTCTGACTATCACATGGCTCACACAGGAGGTGTGCTATGAAATAGTATTGACAGTAGTGTTTCCATTGCAAGTGCAAGATACTGGAAGATTCCCTGACATTTCTGACATTTGTCATTTGAAAACAAGCCATAGATGACTTTTTAAGAGTATATGTGTCCTTGCAGAATATTAGTATCTTTAAAAAAACACACCAGTTTGTATTTATGTTCATTTGCACAAATGTTTCCATCCTTACATCACTGCCAATGATGCCATCATTAGATCTTCCAGCTGAAGAAAAGCAATACACTCTGATTTTTCTTGCTTCTTAGGAGACATCCAAGTCTCTGTAGCAACCTTTTCTGGATACTTATTCTTAATATTTCAACTCTAAGAGAAATGATATTGACTGCTGGAGGCAACCAGAATGAACCCGTGTTGTAGGATATATCATATCTTGCACAGATGGGAAAAACAAGACTAGGATCACTCATTAAAGTCTTAACGGGGAAACTGAAGCTACATGAAGAGGAAGCTCCTCAGGATTTCAGGCTGGGCCTCCTGCTGCAAAGGAGGAACATGCACAATGTCCATGACTGGCCATGAGGTGGTCACTTTTCAGCAGACATTCAAACTGAGCTAATATTCATACAGCCATGGTCCTTCTTAGGTTCTGAAGCTTCTCTGACTTTGTGCAAGAAAAAATACCGTCAAGAAAGCTTGGTAATCTTATATGTTAACTTGAGCTTCAAAGTTATCAAAGGAGAAGGGCAGATGTATCTGCTTTGAGGTCCTGGCTGTATAGCAGAACTTTGACAGTTTAACGAGTCTTGCTTCACAGCTGGATGTGGTCATTTGATGGGTAAAATCTCTTTTCAGAGAAAGAATCAGAAGTTTGTTACTTTCTACCCCCAGCTAACCCTCATTTAGACATTGCGGATATCACTGGTGGTTCAAACTGTGAGTTCTGCTTTGGTCTAGATGTTCAGGGTAATTTTTTTTTAAAAAGTAACCTGAAATGTATCTTTGATAGGATTAGTATTGTTTCAGAGGAGTAGGGACGGGATAGGTGAAAGGAGGGAGGAACAGAGGGGGTAGTAGAAATAGGGAGGGAGAAAGGAAGGAATGGAGGAAGGGAAAGTAGGTTTGCTTCTGGACTCTCAGGTAGTTTTCCCACTTACAGAGTAACAAGCACCAGTCCTTTGTGAGTTAGAAAGGTGCTGGGTGTGGTGGCACCACAGCTTTAGTCCAAACACTTGGGAGGAAGAAACAGGCAGATATCTGTTAGTTAGAGGGCAGCCTGGTCTATGAAGCAAGTTCCAGGATAGCCACAAAGACCCTGTCTCAAAAGGAAGGGAAAAAAAGAATCAAAATAGTACCAAACCAGCATCATTTTTAGCTGCATTACAAACACTTATAACCAAAGGTAAATGTAGCTCGCACCCTTCATCAAAAGTTTCTTCTCTTTGTTAAAGATGGAGACCATTACAGAGAACCATAACTAGTCAAAATACAGAGAACAATTGGCCATGGGATACCCATCTCCAGTGGGTACAGATCTACAGCACAGCTCCTGAACCTACGCCTCAGAAAGTGGATTGGAAAGACCTGAAGAGCCACAGCAGGAATTCTGCTGTGAGATTGTGTCTCCTAGAAATGATAGGGAAGCCACACCAATGAGACCTCAACGATTTGGCTACCTAAAGAAGCCCTTAATGAGGACAGCAGTAACAGACATGCTAACATAAAAGGGACGGTCTCATGGGGCTTCACCCCAGAAGAGAAACTATAGACAAGTAAGGAATGTTGAGAGGGAGACTTACTCTTCCCCACGGATGAGCCCCTGAACTGGTTATCTAGCACCAAGTGGTCAACTCAAGAATCACATATAGACAACCAGCATTGAGCAGGGTCAGCAGGACCTGGACTCATTCTAAGACTATACAACCACGCCAAATAAACTAATATGTGAAAGATTAAAAACAAACCAGAATGAGCAGGTTGTATTTATGTGTTGACATGCATATATATATATTAAAAATTAAATAATAAAATTTTAATAATAAAAATTAAAGAAAAAGAGGCCACAAATTTGAGATGACTGGGTGATTTGACCTTGGAAGTGAAAAAATATTTACCACACAAAACTCCATATGCTGTTGCTGGGACTGTTTGTTCATGCTTTAAAGCAAGTGTACTTCCTTAAAGCAGTTACAGATTCCTGTGTTTACTGAATCCAGCGTCCATGCTGGCCTCCATAACAGGTTATAACAAAGGAAACCCACATTTGCTTTGGAGGCACAGATTTCTCTGGACTGACAGATGCCTTAGGGTCTGGTTCTTCTTGGGAGCATAAACATTATCCTTCCCTCAAACTTGGGGTCATCCTGGCCAAGGATCCACAGTGAAGAGATACAGGCACCTGGAGCTCCTACCGAGCTCCTGCTCTGGGCTCTATTAACCCATCCCCAAAGCCCTTGGCCTCTTTTGTTGGGTACTACACCAAGTCCTACAAAAATAATCTGGCTTTAAAGCTTGTCATTCAAACCAACCATCTGCCAAACCAATAAACAGACCTTCCCAACATTTATATTGTAACTGGCAAACATCTCAAGTGGAAAAATTACTGTAGGCTACTCTCTGTGTGCTAATTTTTTTTTTTTTACCATTTCCTCTATATCGATTGATTCAAAATATGGTCCGTTTAATAACATTTACTGAATCGTCACACATTTAATACACCAATTGTCCCACTTTTTAATGATGATGAATTGAAATTTCATCAATAGTGAAACTGTTTTGTCAAGAGAAATAAGCATTCTAGGGAGCGTTGTTATGTATTTCTGAACTCCTAGCAAAATTTATATCAGTTCATAATGTTACCATTTCTTCTCTCACCAAAGAGATACTATGACTTTAAAAGTTTATTTGTCAATGTGAGAAATAAAAAATGGCATAGTTCTTTTAATTCCGTTTAACATATACCAATGTGGGCATTCCCTTCCGGAACGCCTGACTGATGGACACTCCTCTACAGGCCACTGGTCACTTTTCTTGAAATTGCCAGATATTTAGGAAATTTTCCCATGTGCTTAGGCTTTAATTTTATTATGTTGGTGTGGTTTTACCTTATCTTCTTACTCCTGCTCTTGGATCATGCTATATAGCCCAGGCTGACTGGGCTATTGATTGAGTTCCAGCTTCTTGACGGCTGGGATTACAGGTACTTGGCTAGTCCTTCTTTTTAAAACTAGCATGATTTTAGGTGGGATTTACAGGCAGCAATACGCATACATATTATTGGCTTTCACAGAGATGTACACACGGTCAGTACTTTATATACACAGAGAGGCATTTATGTCTTTGATGAAGCGAGCATGCACCTATTAAATGTATAGTGAGGTGGATGTGTATCTATGATTGACACATACTAGGGTAGATGTGTATCTATGATTGACACACAGGGAGGTGGATGTATGTCAACTGTTCATATACAACAATGTGTTTATCAGTGGTTTACACGCGGTGTGATGGAGATGTCTGTGGTTAATATGCAGTGAGGGAGAAGTGCTTCTATGATTGACATGCAGTCAAATGCACACTGTGTCTTGTGCTCAAAAGAATATACACTGCGAGACCCAATCTGTGATGTAAGCAAAATATAACCATTCACCTAGAGAGTACTCCTCTGGGTAGTCCCTGTCATCAACATCACAGGTCTGGCCTCTATAGCCAGCTAAAAATGTTATGTGGTGGAATTTTCTCTCCTGTATCTGGATTACACCTCAGCGTTTGTAGGAGTTGGTACTGTTTTAATATACTGTTTAGCAGTTCCATAGACTTGTCATGGGTAAGGCAGATGGTTGGGACCCTAACCTCATTCCCTGCTCACATGAGAAGGTAGGATCTGACTTCTCTGCCCAATCTGTCTGACAATGTTGTCTTGTGGAGGCTCCCAATGGTGAATGTTAATAGCTTTGATTAGCTTCCTGCCCCTACTTCTTGAACCCTTGATTCTGCTGTCTTCGCACCTAATGGTTACTACTCCCTTGTTGAAGGTTTTGGGCATTTGTTCACAAGCCAGCTCTTGTAGGAAGTTTGGAGGACATGGCTAGAACAGCAAGAAATGGTTCTTCCAATGGCTTCAGGAAGGAGAAGGGCAGCCATTACCTCTCTCCCCACCATTTTTTTTGTCAGATTATACCGTGACTTCTGACTGATATCTAGGGCCAGGCAGGGTAGAGGGACTGGGCACCTAGGGGCTGAAGGATGTGTCTTGGAGACTTGTAAGTGTGAGAAAGGGGAAACACAGACCTCAATGTGCCTCTGTGCCTCTCGGTGCCTCTGTGCCACTATCTGCCTGGATCTCTCATCAAGACTGTGGCCTCCCAGGGCCTGAGCCAGAACCTGACCACTCCCAGTCATTAAACCCTAACACCTATTCTCATGCCAAACTAGAGGGAGTTTAGTCAATTATCCACTCAACTTGAAAAAACTAAAAACAACTCGGAATCTGAAATCAGTATCATTGTTCAAATGACTGGCTCACGCGTGTCCAACAAGCTTTTAATCACGAATCACCTTCCGGCATCACACTGTAGACAACTATCTGAATAAAAAGCAGTGTATGGTACTGCTGGTCATCACTGGCAGCAGATGATAGGTTGCACCTCCAGGATCTCTCATCATATCCTTCTGGGCGGCATTAGAGAAATCAGCCTTGTGACCACCAAAGTGACATCAGTCTCGCTAGATGACTTTGCCTGTGAGTGGCCTCTAGCACAGCCTGCCATGCCCACGCTGTGGTAAGGAGCCCGAGCCTCCTGCTGATAGATTCTGAGAGATAGAAGAATGGAATTGTTCAGGTGTCTGTAGTCTCTCCTTGCAAATCCTAAAGGATCCAGTCACAGGGCTCTATTTACCCTTAAGGTCTTATTCATCTGACCACCCCTCATCCACTCTACCTGACCACCACAATCAGATGGTGCGGGATAATTGTCTGTATTCTGTCAATCATGTTTTAAATAAACGCTGATTGGCCAGGCAGGAAGTATAGGCGGGAAGTATACCAGACAGGAAAGAGAGGCAGGGCGATGAGACCAGGAGAATGCTGGGAAGGAGGAAGCCCATTCCTCCTCACTCCTGCCCAGACCACTGAAGAAGCAGGATGTGACTTGCCCTGCTGAAAAAGGTACCAAGCCATGTGGCTAATATAGATAAGGATAATGGGTTAATATAAGCTACAAGAGCTCATAAGAAGCCTGAGCTAATGGGCCAATCAATTTTATATCTTATGGAGACCTCTGTGTGATTTTCTTTGGGGCTAAACGGCTGTGGAAACTGGGTAGGACAGAAACCCCTGACAAGCAGCCCGGCCCTCGTGTTACACTAACTTGTGAAAGCCTTGTAAGTATTCAAACCATATCCAAGCCATGGTACCTGCCTGCTGCCCTTTTACATCTTATATATCCCCAAATCAAGGTGCCAAGATATTCAGCCACATAACTAGCAAACACGAGGCAACCCATGAGCCACACTACTCAGACCATTGGAGCCCTTAGTGATGTAGACAGTTCTTACTTGTGGTGACTCCTTTGGGGTCTGAAGCCATCTCCTCTTTGTACAGTGCCAACCAGCTAGTTGTCCCCCGTTTAGGAAATCTCAGTGTGGACATTTGTAGGAAGCAGATCTCTAGCATCTCTGTACATTTATACTTTGTTCTTCTGGCCTGCTAAGGAAGTAAAAATTCCGAATTAGCTCTTGAGGTCATTCAGGTTAACATGGTCTGTGTTATCCTAATTCTAGAAGACAGGACCTACTAGGCAAGAAAGTAGTCCTTCTGTGGTGACTCCTTGGGTTTGTGTTTTTATGTCTACAGCAGAAATGTCAGGCTTTGTCGATAGGGTTCTATTCTTTGTGGCTACATTCTATATTCAATGCTAGCTGCCCCAAATGTGACCAGGAATGGCCGTGATTTCTAACATCTTTTTATGTCTCCAGAATAGTGTCTTGTGTGATAGTTACTCATCAATATTTGCTGAGTAGATTACTGGAAGAAGGAAAAGATAAAAGGAACTTCCTTCCCCATCCCTGGCTAATACCCATCCTACAGATTTCTTAAGAATTACAACCCAAGAATGGGTGTGGAGGCTCACGCCTTTAATCCCAGCACCCGAGAGGCAGAGATAGGAAGAGCTCTGTGAGTTTGAGGCCAGTCATGGCTAACCAGAGGAACCCTGTCTCAAACAAACAAACCACAAAGATTGAAAGCCAAGTTAGAGATTGGGTGGGGAAGTCTGTGACATGGGATGGCAAGAACTGGTCATTAAGCACTTATGGGGATCAATACTGCAGACAGAACAATAGTCCCCTAAAATGCCGTTGTCCTAATCCTGGAACCTCATATGGTAATGGCTTGTCGCAGATGTAACTTTTAAAAAACATTTCTCTGTATGAGTGTTTTGCATGCAGGTATGGAAGTTCAGCCTGCGCATGCTGTGCCTGCCACCCTCAGAAGTCAGAAGAGGGCATCAGATCCCCTTAGCTGATGCTGTGGAGGATTGTCACCTACCATGTGGTGGCTGGAAATGGAACCAGGGCGCTCTCAAGAGCAATGAGTGCTCTTAACCTCTGGGCAATCTCTCTAGCCTTGCAGATGTGATCACATCAGGGATTTCCCTCAAATGCTGGAGCCCTGATATAGTCATGAGGGCCCCTAAGAGAAAAAGGCAGGCATACAGGTTATAGTCAGAGAAGGAGGCAACCACAGGGACCAGTGACTCAGAGTGGCTGGAGGATGAGGTGAAGTGTTCTGAAGTTGCAGAGAAGCCATGAGCCACTGGGTTGACTCCTAGGAGCAGAAAGAGGTGCCCTCTGAAGTCTTCAAGAGGAAAGATCCCTCAGAACCCCTGGACTTTAGTCCAATAAGTCCCCAGTTCAACTCCTGACCTTCGGACTCTAGTGATAACTAGATGCTAAAGTCATGGCTGTTACAGAAGCCAGGAAGCTAATGCACAGGGCAACTCCTTGGGAGGGATTATAGGTGGGCAGATGGGAGTTTCCAGGCCAGGTTCTGTGCTCAGAATCTTGTGCGGCCTACTAAGATATTGAGATTTTATTTCTTATACCTTGAAGGCTTCTGTTACTCCAGACCCTCATGAAGTAGAGATCAATTTAGCCTGTCCCTTCTCTAGGACACCTGCACCCTTGTAGAGTGGGTACAAAAATGGAGGAAGGATACAAGGAAGGTTGGGGTTGATGTCAGCAGGGCCTGGTTCCGCTCAGCCCCTTTTTTTTGACCACCAGTTAGATGAAGTCAACCGAGTGTCCAGATCCCAGGGTACTTCTGCAGGAAAAATGCACAGCTCTTTCCAAAATGACATTAGAACTTCAACAACGGGACCAAATAACAGGTGCCAGGAGCAGCTGCTGATGGTTAGCAGCTCTTCTTTCAAACATATTTTGTGTGGGGAAACCAAGGGCTTTCAGAACTGCTTTGGTCTGGAATGTTCAAGGCTATTTCCTGTCTCTTCCTACTGCAGCAGCTTTGGTATTCCTGAGCTGAGTCAGGAGGTAGGGCACCAGGAAGCCACAAGTCAGAGCAAAAACCTCAGTCACTAACCCCTTGCAGTTGCTTTAAGACAGCAGTTGATGATCTTCACTGGTATCTTTCTGAGATGAACTGTTGGCTCCATTGTAAGCCTAGGCCACGATAGGCTCTCAGAGAGAGAGAGTGTGAACTGTACAAATGTCTCAAGGGCACAAGGAGAGGGGAGGGGTAGGACCAAGCTAGAGCTGGTCTGATCGCTGGCAGACACCTTCTGTACCTGCTATTCCACAGCGTTTCTAGCACTGTTGGTTGTCCTGTGAGCAAGCCAGGACACACGGACTGTCCCAGGCTGTAATTGCATTTGCTCACTCACTCCACAAATATTTATTGAGTTACCTGGCACTGGGCCTGTGCTTGCTCATGGCACAACATTTATGGCCCACAGCACAGATGTGCAATGTATCTACTGTACATGGGAGATAAAATGGGGCCCCGTGCCTGCAAGCTGGGACCTGGTCCCCTGGTCTCAGAGCACGTATAGGCTCCCCAGGCAAATCGACAATTTCTCCTCTTGATTTTCATTCAGTGACACTGTTTCTCTCTTTTGATGGTACAGATGTCTTCATTTGCAGCGGCAGCAAAAGGCTGGAGAACTGTGAGGAAACGACCTCACTCTGGCGTCTTAACTATAGGTGCCTCTTGTTCAGCTCTTGAGAGGGAGTTAATACAGGGCCTTGAGAATAAATAGTTCCATAGATATTTTCAGAATTGACAAAGGATGTCACACTCAAGAGCCCAGACCCTGCTGAGCCTGGTGCATGAAGGCAAGCCATTCTACTGTGTACTACCCGAGCTGGGGCTCAGAACCTAACCCTTCTACGGGTCAGCTACAAGATATACCAGGAGCCCATACTCAGCTTTGGGTGGAATCTTGTTTCTGGGTAGGTAGAATAGGGGTCTTGTCTTTTACCTTCTTTGCTGTTATAATCCCAAAGCAAAATGGGAAACTATCTAGTAAAGTCTAAGCAACCACCTTCGAAGCTACGCTGGAAGACATAGCATGTCAAGCAGACACCGGTGGCTTTTCTTTCCCATATCCCCATAAGCTCAGTGCCAGAGTTAACTTCTTAGGGCCCAGGTGGTTGGAATAAGAACAGCCCTCAAAGGCTCATATATTTGAACGTTTAGGGAGTGGTACTATTTGAAATGATTAAAAGGATTAGTAGGTGAGGCCTTGTTGGGGGAAGTGTATCACTGGGGGCTGAGTGAGTGAGGTTTCAAAAGCCCATGCCAAGCCCAGTCTCTCTTTCTGCCTACAGATTAGGAAGTAGCTGTCAGCTGCTGCTCCAATACCCGCCTGCATGCTGCCATGCTCCTCACCATGATGATAAAGGACTAAACCTCTGAAACTGTACGCAAACCCCCAATTAAATGTTTTCTTTTGTAAGAGTTACCTTGGTTATGGTGTCTCTTCACAGCAACAGAGTAGTGACTAAGACTGCAGGTCTCTGGAGGTCCTCTGGGGTAAGACTTCCTCCCTGTGGTGCTGAGGACATGTCTGGGGGCACCGATCTCATAAAATTGGTCTTCTTTGGTAGATTCCTTAGCACCCTTATGGCATCAATTATTCTAGGGGTCCTATTCCATAGCAGATTGGCCTCCATCAAGGAGAAGTCAAGCTGTTTAGGGGGCTTAATACTCTCTCGACCCTGAGTTCTCCACTTTAGTTCTATCTCTCTTTGGTTTTTCCTACAATCTCTATAACTAATACTGCAAATTGGGTAGACAGGCATCACAATCCACTCTTTCACAATGGAAAAGAACAGATGTCTAAGATTTGGAAGGCAGGGTGGGCTTCCCCTGAGAATCTGTTTCTGGCCTCCCAGATCCTCTACAGATGCTAAGGTCTTTGGTTTCCTCCGGTGTGTAGATGTATCCCGTCTCTGTCTTTCTTCTCTCCTTAATACCTCAGTCTGTATGTAGGGTCCAGTCTAATCCAATCCGATCTCACCTCCACTCATAACTACAGCAAACCCCTCCTTTTAGTGAGAGTCACACAGTGAGGAGTGGGTGGTCCCATCGTACCTTCTCCAGATACATCATCACCATCATCAACCAGGGGCTCCAAAGCTCCTCTGTCCCAGGCTTTTCCTCAGCAGGCGACTTCTGAGACCTCTCTGTTGACGTGAATGAAGTGTAGCAATATTCCTGAGATAAACAGGTGCTGTCTGACACTGGAACCAACCAAGCCCTCCAGGAAATCGTACAAGCCTGTATGATTGGAGGTGAAAGAACATTCTAGATCAGATGCCAAGTGGGACAGGCACTGCAAGAACCATGGGAAACTCTTGACATGCAGTAGATTGGTGTCCACCAGTAGATGCAGCTGTGTGGACAGGTGGCATGGGCTGCCGAGTCTGCTCAGTCCAGGGAATTGTCCTTGAATTACAGGAGCTGCAGCCACAGCTGGAGACGGTGCAGGCAACGGAGAACCAATCATGTGCTGTCTGTCTAGAAAAGTCCATTCCAGAGCTTTCTCCACCCCTAACTGACAAACAATGCTTAAATCCCTTTATCTGGGGACAAATAGAAAGTGTATGCTCATAGCGAATAATTTAAACTGATAGTCTTGCCAGCTGTTGAGGGGACATTGAGAAAAAAAAAAGCCAGTGACATCTGGTTGGCTTTGACTTCTTTTGACAGAAGTGTTTCTCCTGGTAGGAGGGCTATTTTCTAAGAAGCCACATCGAGTCTCTGGCCTCTTCATCTTATGCCTCCAATCTTTGACCTCTTTGAAAAACAAAAAGGAAAGCGAATGCCTGTTTCAAACAGCTATGGCCCAAATCACAGGCAAGGGGTGGGTGGAAGTCAGCACAGAATAGATGGTGAGCAGCCTGCAGTATGCCAACTGCCTCTACTTTTCTCAGGCTGCAGGAAAGGGATTTAGGAGTTAGAGCTCCTTGCCCATATCTGCCTCTCAGCCACCACTCCCTGCTTCTCCTCACTGCCTATATCCTAGACTGTTTTAAAAGAGTAAATACTACCAGTTAAATGAACATTGAATGTTTTCTCTGAAATTGTTCGATCTTTGTTTTCTAGTTTCCCCCCAAATGCTAATGGCATGGGCTAGCAGGAGAAGATTCACTGATTCCAGACAGGGTCAGCCCTTTGCAGGTGGCTTTGTGGAGGTCTCTTCTGAGGACGATGGCCTGTGGACCCCTTCATGCCTTCATGAACATGCATCATTTGTGTGCTTGTACCATGCTCAGAGGACAAACACCCACGATACAGGTCAGAGGGATCTTGGATAGACCTCTTTGATGAGGGGAGCTGAACTCCATGCGTCTCATCAAACGTCCTAGCTTCACTGCATCCTGGGTTTTAGGGCCTGGAGTGTTCCTCCTACATCTTACTTTGGTAGAGTGTTCCTTGTTCCCTTGACCATGGTATCAGGCTCTAATCTGGTCTAGAGAAGCACCTACCTTTTTTTTTTTTGGAATGTCAGCTTTAAGTGGCAGGCTCTTGTGTAGAGATCCTTCCCCCAACACAATGTGTGTATGAGCTATGCCATGGAAAAGGATATCAAGTCTGTCCATGTTATCCTTCACATTGGTGCCTTCGTGGCTCAGGAATTGACCTAAGGGGGACCTAGGTGCAAACCTGCAGCTCCTGACTCAACCCTTAAAAGCAGCTTGCTAACATGATGGGCCCAAGGGGATCTGGGCAGAATGCCTAAGTGTGCTACGTCTAAGTAGGTGTGTGTGTGTGTGTGTGCGCGCGCGCGCGGTCATGGTGTGTGCCGTCCCCGAGTGTGCTATCCCCGAGTGTGCCATCCCCGAGTGTGCCATCCCCGACTGTGCCACCCCCAAGTGCTATCCCCGAGTGTACCATCCCCGAGTGAGTGTGCCATCCCTGAATGTGCCATCCCCACTGTGCTGCTCCTGCATGTGATGACCCCAGTGTGCTGTTGTAAGATTTATGATTTTTCTTTTTCCACTTTCTAGTAGCATAGTAAAGATTTTCCTATGAACTTATTATATAATAAACATTCTCTTTTTAATGTTGTTGTAGCTCTTATCAGAATGTGTCAGGAAACTTAAGGATTTAAAAAGTTATTTTCTTTCTAAAACCTTGTTTATTTCTACTTTGATACATGTTACTGTTTTGTGGACCAAAGGTACATTTAGCTGCCATAGTGGGTAGCTGTCCAATCACTTAAAAATTATTTCAGCCATAGAAGGAGATCCTGTATGACTCCTCTCTGCAGTAGAAGCTGGAAAAGCAGCTCAGAAATTCCAACGTCAGCTTTAATTTCTCAGTTCATGGTCTGGTTTCTGCCCAGAGTTGTCAATGTCCAGGGCATTGACTTAGTTTCCTGGGGCGGTTGCTGGTCAGTGACGAGTGATTGGCTCTATGTTTTAATCTGTATGCATGGAATTACCAAATAACCTGTATTCAATGCATGGAGAAAACTAGGCCAACGCCAGTTACGGTCAAGTGCTGGCCACTAGTTTTATGCTGGTGGCCAGCTCAGTCCCTTACACATCATCCTTCTGGGGAGTCCTAAAAGGCTGGCCTTGCTAACTGTGGACGCATGGACTGGAAGCTCACAGAGGTGAGAGTATTTTTCTAGTGACAAAGTTGGTGAGGAATGGAGCCTGGGTCTGCTCTGACGCTGTCAAACTGTTCTCTGGGTTTTGGCTCAGGAGGAGACTTAGGAGCTGTCCCACACATTCATCAGTTTGAGCTTCCCCACTGTTATCTGAATGTCTCACTCGAGCTTGGACGTTGTGACCCAGATACACTGTCTAGGAGCTCACTGTCTTCTCTGGGCTTTTTTATGTAATCAGAAGACTTTCAGCAACAAACGCTCCAGAGAAACTTAGCGAGTACTTTCGACATTTTTGTGACGCTTGCGGCTTGGTGTCAAAGCAGTAGCTCTCAATTGGTTCAGGGCAGGAGACATGGTTTTGCCTTAGAATTTCCTTCCAGAGACTGACCAAGCTAGCTGAGATGAGAAGGTGGAATTGTGCACCCCTTCCCTGTTGCTTTGGCAGCCGTCTAGTTGCATGGCAAGGTGCCTGAGGAGTCTGAAGCCCCTTTGGGTCTCCTGAGGGCTTGGACCCTGGCCGACAGCATCGTCACAGGATGCCACCATCAGTCCCATTTGAATCTTCTGCCTGACTTTGTCGCCCTCTCCCCCTCTGTGAAAAGGAGGGATAGTAGCTGCTACTTTGTTTGCTTCTAGAAAGGTTGATGCTAAAAGTAGATGTGGACAAGCTTAGAGACATATCCTATATGAACTCTCAGCCCTCATATTTATTTTGCTCAGAAAAAAAGTACTATCTCCTGGGTCACACTTTTTTTTTATGGCTCAGAGCATTCTTGGATGTAAATAAGTTTGTAAGAAAGTTTACTGATGTCCTATGCATATGTCTTTGCTGCTTTACTTCAACTCCTGAAGTCTTTACATCTGTGCCAGACAGGACTATGAGCTGTTTGAAGAACGGAACCAGGTATCAATGACCAGGAGTATCTACTGTGTTTTACTCTTTTGAGAGGGCCGTGGTATTGCAAGCAGCACCATCATCACACGCTGGCCACAGAGCACGGACTGTGCCGGTGTTTGTTAACCTTCTCAGCTTCCCAGGAGTCCGATGAGGGTGGAACCCAGTGCTCCAAGTGCCTCAGCCCATCCCCAACGTAGGTCTATGTGTGGCAGCAGTAACCCAAAAAAAGAAATTCTATTTTCATTTGCTCATTTATTGGCATGAAGGTTTATTTTTGCCCCATGTGTTTTTGTGCTGATGACAGCCTTGGGGAGGCCCCAAAGTGCCATGTGCCTGGGCCGACAGGAACAGCTGGCTGCATGGAGACAAAACCCTCAGTTTTCAGGGGGTGAAGTCACTGCAGAAGCCCATGGCTGCTCTCTGAGCTAGCATTGTTGACTCACTGTCACCAATGAGCTCCTGGCTGGGGACCACAAAGTGGAATGAAGAGGAAGAAGAAATAGAGGGAGGAGCAGAGGGGTCATGAGCCCATGCAATCCCAGCACTTTGGAGGTGGAGGAAGGAAGATCAGTAATACCACTTTCTCCTACATAGTGAGTTTGAAGACAACTTGGGCTACTTGAGGCTTGCTCCAAAGAGACATAAGAATTAAGAATGAGCACTGGGAACTGAAGAGATGGTTTAGTGGTTAAGAGCGTTTGTTACTATAGAAGAGGTCTCAGATTGATTCCCAGTAATTACAAGGTTCACAGTTACCCGTAACTCCACCTCCAGGGAATCTGACCACATCATATGAACCTCTCTGGGCATCAGGCATACACTTGGTACACATACACACAGGCAGGCAAAAACACTCATGCACAGAAAATAAAATAGAGCCATTTAAAAGATGATGGGAGGTTAGCCTGTTTCTTCTTTCCCATCTTGTGTCCTTGAGCATAGAACTTTGGTGAATGAGGTCAGCAGTTTGAAGATGTCTATACGACACAGTTATAGTTTCCCAGGATGAGCATGGCACACAGAGGCTCCGCTTCCCGAATGTTCACGTGACAGTCGGGCCTCAGGTATCATCACCAATAGATTTACTTGAGAATGATCAGTTCCCTGCAGCCACAGTTTGTCACCGGGGCCTCACTTTCGCTAAGCTTGAGCTTGCCCCTGGTATATGATAAGTGCTCTGTCTGAGAAGCTCACCTGGGCCAGCTGAGGCCTTACTCCAAGGAGTCTGAGCAGTTGCGGGTTAGCCGTTATTTCCTACCTTGGTAGGGAGAGAGAGTGCGCTTCCTCTCTGAAGGTCTAGGAACAGTTATTCAGATTTGCTGGAGGTTCATGTACTCTATGGGGCCTTATGTACCTTCTCTGGAGGGTTGGCTCCTCAGCGAGCGCTACACTTTGGCTGGACAGGACCTGCTGGCTCTAGATAACTCCACAAACTATATTTTACATGTTGTGATCCTAAGAAAGCCCTATTTATCCTCCATGTCCACTCCTCCAGGAAGCCTTCCCCCAATTGCAGTGTAAGGCTAATGTTCCCTTCGCAAGGCTGCAGGATGTATGTCTGCTCTTCTCCAGAGATGAATGACTTCCCATCTCTTCCCTGGGTCTAGAACAGTTCTTGGCCATATTTGGAACTTATTTGGCTTGTGGTCAGCTAATCCAAAAGATAAAAACTACTGAGTTAGTATATATGTATTAGGAATCGTCATTGCCATCAGATCCATGACCTCTATCCATGTGGAGTCAGCTTCTAAGACAGGGCACTTTCTAGCTTCCGCAGACTGAGCATCCACACTGCTGTGAGCCTGTCCTTCCCAGGTGCTCAGCTAACAGTGCTCCCACCTGTCTCTCAGTGGTATCTGTACTGCCATAGACAAATGAGTGGTTTATTTACCATGACTTTTCAAGGATAATTACAGGGTTCTTGGCTTGCCATTGCTAGCTGGCAGAACTCATAGCCGGAGACCAAAGGAAATGAGAGTTAAAAACTCATAGGTAGCACATAGCTCCGTGACCATGCAGTTCCTTACACAATATTTTGGATGCAACAGACAAATAGATGACATTATATTTTTATTCTCTTGTAAGTTTCAACAAAGAACAAGCAGAAGCATACTGGATTAAAAATTTAAATCCTGGCTTTGTTTTACGATAATGGGCAAGCCTGACCTCAACGCACCTCACCTGCATGGCACCTGACCTCCGTGTATAGAGGCTGTGTCCCCTTTTCTGCCAGGGAGTAGAATGTCCAGTGAATTCACATGTTTAATGAATAATGAGCAGCCATGAATTGTGATGTTTCCCATCTGCCTCTCAGTAAAGGTCCCTCAATTCTCACTTTGAAATGATTTCTGTTTTCCCAGGGTCCACATGGGCTTCCAGAGAGCAAGGGTTGTGCTAGAAAACTCCATCTCCAACTGGTGTCAGCTCTACTGGAGATAAGGGAGATCAAGGTCTGGGCTGTGTCTGCAAGGTGTCTGGTCTTCTGAAGACTGTCAGCCATGTTTGGAAGTTGCTCAAGGTTATTCCTGGAGGCACAACCCTAATTCTTCAGGAAAGGGCCCTCACCAGACATAAAGCCATAAGATCTGCCAAGTGTCAAACTGTGGGATAAAGAGATATAACATCTTACAGGCCTCTTTCATTTGGAACAGAAGTCAACACTATGACTTGATCCATAAATAATCGGCTTTGTAGGAATCTTCATCAAAGACAAATGGGGTGAGGGAAGCCCTTGTGGATCCTGTTTATGGTTCAGGATGATCCTTGGGGATCTCTTTGAGTCCTAGGGACCACGACTTGTGTTTTTCTGAAAGTCTACACTGGGAGCTGTAAACCAGTCAGTGAGCACCCAGTGTCTTTTGCTTACTCCTTCTCATTTTACATTAGACTTTTCGGTTCACCAAGTCAGTCACCTAAACACAATGGCTCTGTTGAGAACACCTTGTCACCCTTTGTTCTAGCATGCTAGAACTCATTGTTGGGTGGGAACATCAGGAAACTTCTTAAATGAAACATAGTAGCTCAAAATTATGAACTCATGGTTTTACAGAATCCAAAAGTTTTCCTCTGGTTACATGACTTTCTAGCTGATATTTAAAAAGTGTCCTCTTCCTGTAACTTGGTTTCTTCTCTCAAACATCACCCTTTTAAAACCACCTCCACCTTCTCATAGAATGAAGTGAGATGAATAGACCATTTCTATAAATAGCACAACTAGAACCAAAAAAGGTGAACTAATGATGAATGTATCCAGCACCATCACCTCCATCATGAGGACCAGCACCACTGGCCAGCCTGCTCCAAGCCAACACGCAAGGCTCTAAACTTGTAGCCAGGTGTAGAGCCTTGAACTCACAATTTCCTTGACAAAGTCTTCATAGAAAGAAATTCTAATAACCCTCAAAGAAAGTTAACAGACTCCCACAGTGTTGGCTTTCTGGATTTGTGTACTGGCTGGCTTTGTGTGACTACTTGACACAAGTTAGAGCCGTTAGTGAGGAAGGAGCCTCAGCTGAGGAAATGCTTCCATGAGATCCAGCTGTAAGGCATTTTCTCAATTAGTGACCAGGGTCAGGGGTGGAGGGACCAGCTGAGAGTGGATGGTGGCTTGGGTTCTATAGGAAAGCAGGTTGAGCAAGCCAAGGGAAGCAAGCCAGTAAGCAGCACCCTCCATGGCCTCTGCACCAGCTCCTGCCTCCAGGTTCCAGCCCCACTGGAGTGCCTGTTCTGGCTTCCTCCAATGATGGACTAAGATCTGGAAGTTTAAGCCAAATAAACCCTTTCCTCCCCAACTTGCTTTTTGGTTATCGTGTTTCACTGTAGCAATAGAAACCCCAGCTAAGATAGTCTGGCATGTGGGCTTCTAAGGGGTTGCCACACTCACAGGACTCCTCTGGGTGTTTCCCTGTAGGCACAGAGGCCAGGCACTTCCTCCTGGCATCTTGAGGTGCTCCTTCTAGGCCATAAGGTCAACAATGTAGCTTTGGGTCCTGAGTGACTAGGAGGGGTTTGTTATTCATGCTTTACCTGTGGTAAAGTTGTGGCTGCCGGGTGCCTTATGGTGGGGCCCTGGAAAAGCGGAGAACATTCCTAAGAGCCCCATTGTAGGTGATTCCTCAAAGTAAGGAGAAACACAGAAAGACACAGCAGTCAATATCATGGTGACACTGTCAAGCCCACCGGGAGCAGCTGACATGTAACTCACCATCTACGTTCTTGTCTACCCACCACCCCCCGCCCCCGTGTCATTCTGTATGTGAATGGGGGCACTCTCATTAACTCCAATGCTATGAGTGACTTAAACTATAAATTGCCATTTCATGGTCTCTGCCTCAGTTTACCTACTTATCATCTCTTCCATTCATTGAGAAGAGTCACCTGGTCATACTTGGTATTGAATTACTTCTAACCATAAGATCAATGTTCAAGTCTGGTTGGGGTTTGAGCTGGCACTGAGAGCTGCAAGCATCCTTCTGACTAGGGAGGGGAGACTGTGTCCTCACCACTGACTTTAGCACCTGATACCGAGTAACATGAAAAGACGGGTTCTGCACTGACTTCCTGTCAGTAAGCCTGTAGGCACAGCTCACCCTGTGTCCACACGATGCCCAGCTATCTTGTCCCTTACAGGGAGGCTCATCGCTTAGACCTACTGCCTCTTGACATGGTCCAGGAGAAATCTGAGTGGCCAGGGTTGTCAGATCCCTGTCCCTAAAGTGAAATCACCTGTACTTGTTTTAGAGACTTTGGCGACTAGTATAGGATACGTATATGTGGCTGGGTCCCCACTGTGGATCCTTCCCTTCCTATCGCTGGGTTATAGACAAGGAAGATTTGTATAAACCATGATGAGAGGAGTGCTGGTACTAATGAGGCTAGGTTGATTCACCCTGCTTCCTGCCGATAAATGTGAGGTGAGCAGGTAACACCCATAGAACGTGGTCTTCCAGGTTTACTTGTTAGTGGCATAGTTTTGCAATGTTCCTTCAGGTTTAATTTCTTCCCATGAGAGTTCTAGGGCAAACCAAGACAGGTTTTGATGGGCCTCTGCTCCTATGGAGTGTGTAGATGCTTCTTAAGAGATCCCTGTCCTCTTAGCCACACATTCTTCAGGCACCTATATATCCAGATGCTACCCAGTTCTCACCAAGAGAGTGTTGAGGGCCTTGAGGTTTAGGGTGATTTTATTGATGATTTCTTTATAGTGTCCCTGGAAGCTATGGGGATTTTTGCTCCCAGGGATCCACTGTACAAGAGAGCTGGGTGGCAAAAACAAAAACAAAACAAAAAACAAAAAACCACCAAAGCAAACAAACAAACAAAAACAGAAAGAGGGAGGCTCCTTCTGTAGAAGGCCACACTGCAAAGCTCCCTGTTTGTGATAGGGTAATTGTACCTTGACTGCTATGTGTAGCTTTCTTCTGAGTGAGGGCCCAGCCCTACCTCATTGTATTATATCATGAACTGAGTTCAGCAGGGATAATCTTGGAGTAGGCACCAGCGTAGGTCATGGGTACAGAGTTCTAGGCATACAAACCACAAACCTAAATTTAACCCTAACCCTGCAGGGAAGTAGAGGCCTCAGACACCAGCAGACTTCAAATCTCTATGTCCTTGCTTTTATTTCTTCTCTGCCCCACAGACCTGCATGGGTCTGTCACTCAACAGAAGCAGGAACAGGGGCACCTAATGACTGACCCAGGTTCCGATGAGGTTCTGGGTGGCATTTGTCTTGGATGTATGGTCAGAGAATGTCTCAGAGGTGACCACAAGTAGAAACTGCGACTTGAAAATGGAAAGGAGATTGATTCCCTGGGCGGAGCGACAACATGGGAAAAGCACAGGCAGAGATCAATGCTCTAGCAAGCTTGGACATTCCTAGGCTCTTCATAGTAGCTTTAGACTTGGAGTTTCAACCTGCTTTGTCAGGCCGAGCGAATCCATCTTCTTGATCACCCAGGAGTGCAGCGGAGCTGTGGTTCTCTCCTTGTGTGTTGTCTATTTGTTTTTCCTCCATAGCTTATGGTCACAACACTCCGGTAGCCCAGGTCAGGCAGAGTTCTGTCTATTGGTTGTTAGTACAGCATTACTATGTGCCAGGACTGTGTCAAGGCATATTCTTATTTGCATGGGGTCAGTGCAGAGTGAATGAATACTCTGTGTCAACAAATTGTCTCTTAAGTGCAAATTTAGAATATTCAAGCATTACTGAGTACTTGGTATATCATTACTGTGAGCATTAAATTCTTTTAAAGGAAACCAGTACTTTTCTTCTTTTTTAGTTCTCCTTGTGTGGTTCTGTCCTCTGTGAAACCTTCTTTAGCACTTATTCATGTTCTCCCACTGTATGCAAAACAGTTGGATAGTTTTAGAGCCTTGAAGTGTAGAACACAGAATATCTGGGCAACAGCAGCTTCTTCATGTTGCTCTGTGACTTTCAGGGGCTCACAACCTCTCGTGGGGAGGGTGGTATTCAGGTGTGAGGCCTCGCCTGGACTCTGAATGTCCAGCATGAGAGAACCCTTGATTTTTCTCTGTTCTCTTTGTGATAAAGATAGCATTAGAATTAGAAATCGCTATAGGAGGAAGGAGAGATGCCAACTCTGAAAGTCTCCAGAAGCGGTGGATGTGCCTGGAGTAGACAGGAAGGTGACATCTTGGGACGGTGCATGCATCATCAGTTAAGCCTCATCCCGTCAACAGAAGGTGTTTTAAGAATAGATTCTTGAATAATAATATTGATGCGTGCTTGTTACAATGCTCAGTACCTGTATCGGAATCCCGAGAAAAGCAATGCATCCTATGCAGCATTTTAAAAGAAAATCCAGGGAAGTGAAAGCAAGCCTGCCAAAGCCATTTCTTTCTGGATATTAGATTTGTTTGTGCCGGCACCCTGTGGACCATCCCAAGCCTTCGAGTTTCCAGGGATAGAAACCTTCCCAATCAGAGCTGCCTGCCTCTGAGCCTAATTGAATGTCCCAGCACATAGGGAAGGGCTAATGACATGAATCAATCACATAATATCTTGGATTACAGACAGACAAACAGCAAAGCTCAGCAGCATGGCAGCGAGGACAGCACCGTGGGAACAGGCGGGGCAGACAATGCCGGGATTGACAATGTGCGCGGAAAGGCCACCTTTGGGAGAAATCGTATCTCACAGCATGGTGGGGAAAGTGAGAAACAGTAGCAGATGCTGCCAGACCATGAGCAACAGATGCCTTCTGCTGGGGCCAGCCAGCCAACCAGCGAGCTGGTGCTGAGCAGGGAGCATTTCCTCCCCGCCCCCACCCTTTGTCAGAGGAGGCAGCAAATACAGGCATTGCGGAGGAATTAAGCCAGCAGATGGTGGCAGCAGGGTCTGATGAGGTCAGGGTTAGGTGTAGGCATTAATCACCGTTCCTCTGGGAGCTGAGTGTCCTGTGCTACGTTAAGCTGACCACCTCCTCTGCCTTTTAATGTGACCCCTTCTAGAGGATGCCTGCACTCTCTTTCAACAATTGACCCTTAAATCAGCTTTTGGAGGCCTCATCCGATTTAGCAGAATCTAAAAAGAACATATGTTGAATATTTTGTTAATTCAGTTTGCCTTTAAATAATTGATCCTGCTCAATGCCAAACGTGAAGTTTTAAAAGCCTTGCGTGCTGGTTTTGATATGTTATCTATCATCTTATTGTACGGAGTCGACTGCTTTCAACATAGGATGAGTACCCAGAAGCCTTTGCAGCTCTGTCTTGGGCTTTACAAGAGGCATCAGCTGAGAATTTTTTTTTTTTCGCCTGTTGTGAACCTGAAGGAATTTCTTGTAAATTGCAGTTTCCTATCTGGGAGGCTAATGAACAAAAGACAGAATTTAATTCTTGATGACTTTCTGGGAGTGGAAATTCTCGACTGGTGACTTTGTTACGTGGATGCTTTATTTCGGTAGAAGGTGCAGAGTTTGTGGGGAGGACCATGAACATGGGAGGGGGCTACGGTCTACATGGTTCTGCATGTATGTGTACGTCTGGGTGTGGCTGGGTTGTGTGTGTGTATATGAGCGGTTGAGGTGCTCACGGGTATGTGTTGAATGAGAACACATGGACATGCCCAGTGATGGATCTTATGAAAAACAACGCTGTTTTTAAATTATTTTTTTGCATTTATTTATTTGGGGATAAGGAGGAGAGAGAGGCACTTGTGCCATGCTGCCCACTTAGAGGTCAACGAACAACTTGTAGGAGTCAGTTCTCCTTTTATGATGTAGTTCCAGGAATTGAACTCATGTTTTTAGGCTTAGCAGCAAGCACCTTTATTTGCTGAGCCATCCCTCTGGCCGCAAAACTGTTTTAAATGATTTCCAACATAAGCTGAAAGATTCTTTAACGCTTATTTCTCTCTAGGACTTCCTACAATGCATATTTTACATTTCAAGGCTCCTTCCAAGACTGGGATAGCTTGCAGAAAGCATTACAGGGCTTGGGGGCAGCCTGGGAAGAGATGGCTTCTGCATGGCTGGTTTGGCTCTGTGCATGAAGTCCTGGCTGGCTTGCAGAAGGAACACGTGAAGAGTCTCAGTCCAGAAAGCAAGTACAGAGGGCCTTAGGTCTTTTGATTTCTTCTGGAGGTGAAGGAAGCCTGGCACCGTTTCTATGCTTACAAATGAAACTCACGGTGTGTTCTAACTTGGAAGTAATAGCTGCTTATGACAATTTAGAAGCAGAGACGAGCACAAAGGTTTTCATCTGCAGGATCTGTCCCTGTGCAGTCCTGTTATTGTTCCTAGAGAGTTATGAATTATACATCACCTGTCACTCTATGTCTTGACCTTATTTGCATTGCTGTGGGTACCTTTCTCTGATTTGTAAACATTGTCTTGTAATATTCTATTGATTTGGTAGATTTTGTTGCTTAACTTTTTTCTTTTTAATATTAATTAAATATATGAAATAGTAAAAATTCTTTCACAGATAATGCTGGGATGAACTTGTTTTGAAAAAATATTTTTCTGGCATTACATTTATTTTCTTAAGCTAATTTTTCAAAGGTAGAACTATAGAGTAGGTGTAGAAAAGGGAAAAGTTTCCACTTCCCCTGTTCACAGAAGGAGCATACACTCAGGGCAGATAGACTGGAAGCCACATGGGCCAGAGGAGGAAAACCAAGTCTATTGCCAGTTAGGGGCCCTTAAAGTCTGTTACCTCTATTCATATCATGTAAGTCCTTGACAGAATATTTTCTTTGTTCATTTTTGTTTTGAGACAGGATCTCACAGAGATCTATCTGTCTCTATCTCTTACTTATGAGGATTAAAAGTGTGTGATGTAATGGCCAGTTTCTTCTGCTTTTAAGGAATTTAAAAACAGACAGAAAATTCAGCCTTAGAAATCTCCAAACATATAGGACAATATTATCAACCAGGCATAGACTATAATGCAATGAAACTATATGGTGCTTACTATATGGTGCTCCCTGTCATTGGCTACTCTTGAAATACTATTTTATAATGCCTACTGAATGTTCAGTTACATGAATATTCCTTTTTCCTTTTTAAATTGTTTTTATTGAGCTATATATTTTTCTTTGCTTTCTTCCCTGCCTCTCCCATGGTCCCCGTACTCCCAATTTACTTAGGAGATCTTGTCTTTTTCTACTTCTCATGTAGATTAGATCCATGTATGTCTCTCTTAGGGTCCTCATTGTTGTCTAGGTTCTCTGGGATTGTGATTTGTAGGCTAGTTTTCTTTGTTTTGTGTTTAAAAACCACTTATGAGTGAGTACATATGATGTTTGTCTTTCTGGGTCACTCACAAATGATGTTTTCTAGATCCATCCATTTGCCTACATATTTCAAGATGTCTTTATTTTTTTCTGCTGTGTAGTACTCCATTGTGTAAATGTACCACATTCTCCTTATCGGTTGAGGGACATTTAGGTTGTTTCCAGGTTCTGGCTATGACAAACAATGCTGCTATGAACATAGTTGAGCATATGTCCTTGTGGTATGATTGAGCATTCTTTGGATATGTACTCAAAAGTGGTATTGCTGGTTCTTGAGGAAGGTTGTTTCCTAATTTTTTGAGAAATCGCCACACTGACATTCAAAGGGGCTGTACCAGCTTACATTCCCACCAGCAATGAAGAAATGTTCCCCAGTCCTCTCCAGCATAAGTTGTCATCAGTGTTTTTGATCTTCGCCATTCTTACAGGAGTAAGATGGAATCTCAGAGTTGTTTTGATTTGCATTTCTCTGATGGCCAAGGATGTTGAGCATTTTCTTAAGTTTTTTTCAGCCATTTTAGATTCTTTTGTTGAGAGTTCTCTGTTTAGATCTGTACTCCATTTTTTTTATTGGATTATTTGTTCTTTTGATGACCAATTTCTTGAGTTCTTTGTATATTTTGGAGATCAGTCCTCTGTTCCATGTGGGGTTGGTGAAGATCTTTTCCCATTCTGTAGGCTGCCATTTTGTCTTGTTTACTGTGTTCTTTGTTTTACAAAAGGTTTTCAGTTTCAGGAGGTCCCATTTATTAATTGTTTCTCTCAGTGTCTGTGCTGCTGGGGTTATATTTAGGAAGTGGTTCCCTGTGCCAATGTGTTCAAGCGTACTTCCCACTTTCTCTTCTATAAGGTTCAGTGTGGTTGGCTTTATGTTGAGGTCTTTAATCCATTTGGACTTGAGTTTTGTGCATGGTGATAGATATGGATCTATTTTCATTCTTTTACATGTTGATATCCAGTTATACCAGCACCCTTTGCTAAATACGTTTTCTTTTTTCCATTTTATATTTTTTGCTTTTTTGTCAAAAATCCGGTGTTTGTAGGTGTGTGGATTGATATCCAGGTCTTCAACTAGGTTCCATTGTTCCTCCTGTCTGTTCTTATGCCAATACCAGGCTGTTTTTAGTACTGTAGCTGTGTAGTAGAATTTGAAGTCAGGGATTATGATGCCTCCAGAAGTTCCTTTATTGTACAGGATTGTTTTGGCTATCCTGGGCTTTTTGTTTTTCCATATGAAGTTGAGTATTGTTCTTTTGAGGTCTGTGAAGAATTTGCTGGGATTTTGCTGGGCATTGCATTGAATCTGTAGATTGCTTTTGGTAAGGCTGCTATTTTTGTTATGTTAATTCTACCTACCCAAGAGCATGGGAGACCTTTCCATTTTCTGATGTCTTTCAATTACATAGATATTCTGAAACATACTCAACTAATTATGTTAGTTTTCAATGCTATGACAAAATATGAGAACAAATCAACCTAAAGGGAGAAAGATCTATGTGGGCTTACAGATTTGAGGGTGTCAGTCCTGGCTGTTTGATCCCATCAAAACAAGTTTGTGCTGAGGCAGAAAATCACAAGAGGGATAGATTGTGGAATAAAGCTGCTCACCTCGTGGAAAGGAGAGGGAGAGAATGGAGGGAGGGAGGGAAGAGAGGAAGGAAGAATGGGAGAGGGGAGAGGGAGGGGGAAGAGAGAAAAAGACCCTTCAAAGGCATCTCTCAACCCCCAAGATTGGTTTCTTCCAACTAGCCCTACTCAGTTTCTACCACTTCCCAGTAGTGGCATCATACATCACATTATGAATCCATCAAGGATTAATCCAAGGATCCCATCACGACCCCAATGATCCCATTACCCAGCGAAGCCACCCTGGCCCTCATCTGTTTTGTTCTTGTTTTTCTGGAGGAGCCTATCTTTTACCCTCTTGAGCAGGCGTGCAACAAGACTGGCCTCACTGAGGAGTTCTTTGTCTCTCTGTCTGCTGCATGTTTCAATAAACACTTTCATTCTTCTGCTGAATCTGTCTGGGCTGCTTGATATTTCTCTGTTGCTTTTCAGATTATTCCTGCCTTTTCATTCTTTAACTGTCAGAGAAAACAAATCCGATCCAGACCTCTAGGCTGTATCACTTTGGGGTCTCATCTGGAGTTCCTTTTGAGGGCTCTAGACTCATCAGAGTAAGAAATCAGGCCAAACCGTAGAAGGAAGGAAGGTGTGTCCTATGCGCTGAGCAGCTGGCACCTTCCCCAATCCTGGAACTGGGTTGATGATTTTATTTTTTTCTCTCTAACAAGGAAGGTACACTCAGACCTCCTAACTCTGTCTGTGTATCCTAGGAGGTCAGTTAAAATATTTGGTGACTAGAGATCTGTAAACAGGTAATAACCCTGTACTATAAACCTACACCTGACAATGTTACCTCACACTGGTTGGAGAGCAACCTGATCTGTGTGTTCAAAGGGGAGACAACTTCGGGGAAAATTTAAAAGTTATCTCTCTGCCTGGAGACGGACATAACTTTGGATTTTCAAAGCACTTGCGTCTTGTTTTCTGTCCCTTCTGCAATGTGAAGAGTGAGAAAGGTCAATGACTGTTGGAAATGACAACGGGGCGATGGTTAATTTTTTCCCTTCTCTCTAAAATCCCCCCACTGCCGCTAATATTTGGGGCCTACCATCGTAACTGCTGTCTCCCTCATCCATGCTAACTAGAGTGTCTCTTTAAAGAAAAGAGTACAAAGGCCCATGTTTAATCTTTGAGAGAGGTGGATCCCATGGGGACTTATGCCTGATGGGAGCTGGGCTCACTGTGAGGATAAAGCAATAACAAGGCTTTCTGCCATCTTTGCTGGTAACTTCATCAAGATGCAGGCAGCCATGCTGCTTGGCCACCATCTTGGTTAATGTATGACATAAACCAAGGATGGCAGTACGTGCAAAAAAACTTTGTATTTCTACTGTGTTCTCTGGTTATTATTGCATCTGCTTTCATTAGACTTGGGGGTAACACTAGACCTCCTAGGTGGTTTATTTTATTTATTTCCTTAATGTTCTGTATTGCATTAATTTGAGCCTTTCAGTTATAGTAACAAGGGTTAACAAAAACAACAAAATAACCTAGTATGATCACCTTGTGAGTTCTTTCAATTTCAAAATGTCTTTTTATTCAGTTTTGTTTTCTATGTTTACTACCCTAGGATACAAGAATTTAAACTCAATTTACATATGGTAAATTGTAAAAGGACTCCTAATTTAGATAATATTCTTTAAACTAAAAACAAAAAAGGTAGGAGTGGTTAGCATGCTTGCTTTGTATCTGAGGAAAAATAATATATATTTACAGCTTAAAATGTTACAAAGTGGACTTGAGATCAGGGGGACCCCTCAGGCAGGTGACTAATACTCTTTATTTAAGTTACTATAGAGACACACTGAGGCTCTGGTTCCCCCTTCCGAATCTAGGGGCTGCATAAGTGTTTGGGTGGAAGCCTCACCCCAGCCCTTGACATCCATATACCCAAAAAAGTCTGAAATGTTTGGGTTCAGGCTTCACTCCCAGCCTCTGTCATCCATATATCCAAAGAGTCTGGAATGTTCAGGTGGAAGTTCCATCCCAAGCACTCTCCCCCGGGAGGAGGCTCAGTCCAGACTGTACCCCTGAGAAAGAATGGCAAATGGTGATCTCTCCCCAGAGATGCTCAAGACCACTCCCACAGGGTATTTAAACAGCACCCCAGAGAACAAACGCGTGTTTTCCAGTCTTCCTTCCCTGGCTCCTCTCTGGAGGCTGGTAAGCCATCCTGGAGCGTTGGTATCCACTAAACCTGGGCTTTTTCTAATTCGATTTGGTTTGGCCTGATTTGGATTATTGCATCAGAGGAGAGGCTTATCAGGGTGCAGAAACTTTTCAATAAGTTTATATCACTCAAGAAAATAGGTCATTATTTAGGTCATGAGAAGAGGCCCTATTGGTCAGAATCCGTGTCATTCTAACCTTGATCTGTCCTAGAGAAGAGGTTGGGGGAGAGCTGATGACTGTCTCGCAATAATGACACCTGGGGTATAAGTGAAAACTGTCAGGGAACAGAACTGTAGGCATTGGGTAAGAGCAAATCAGTCCTGGGGCCTTTGGGTCCTGCTGCTGCCAGCACCTAGGCCACCTCTCCAGATACTGACTTGAGGGACACAAGGAGGATTAGGAAAACCTCCACCAGTCTCGTCCAGTCTCGTTTTCGCTTTACAGATGGGGACAGCATCCTCCAAGATTCCTTCACGTGCCTCACTGGCCTCCTGCACAACTTGAGTAAGGGGTCCTCGGGTGCTTAGGAAGAGAGCCTTAGTCTTCTTCTTCTTCTCAGCCCCTGCATGGTCTAAATATCCTCTAGGGAAAAAAAAAACAAAAAGCCCCCAGGAGGAACTCTTAATTATAATACCACCCTTCAATTATAGTTATTCTGTAAACGAGAGAAAAAAGTTCCCTAAAATCCCCTACGCCTAGCTTTTCTTAACTGTGGGATCATCCAAACCTTGCTAACTGCTTACAGAATGGACCCACGGACTCCAGCTGTAGTAGATTTTGGTGTGTCTAATCAAGTTTATTTTAAAAGTGGTTAGTTTCTGCTCAAGCTTCACCTAAACATTACAGTTTAATAAAAAAATAATAAACTGGAGAAACTGACCCTCTGGGTGGTCAATAACAGTATTTGGAGACCTACGCTGATGCAGTCAGAGGAATTAAAAGGGAATATTTTCTCCCTTGACCCTTGACCCAGAGAACTGTGGGTCATCTCTAAACGTTCCCTGACTCTGAAAAGTCACAGTTCTTTTGTTCAGCGAGGCGATGGAGATGCCACTGAGTGCATTCCAGTATGTAAAGCTGAGGGTCAATAAAGAGGAAAAAATCTTCATGCTTCCAAATAAAGCAATGGTCAAGCGAGGCCTTTGACTTATCCTCACACAGGTGAGTTAACTGGAAAAAGAGACTAGAGGGTCAGCGGCTCCTCCCAAACCCAAGCAACCCTCCAAGGACCAGATCTCCAACTGGCCCTGACAGCAAAAAGAGAGTCATTAACTTTGGCCACCTATGTGGTCTTAAACACCCAACAGGAAAGCATGACTTTGATTAATATGGCCAATATCTATGTTTCTTTCACAGTTAAGTATTACACTCAACCATACGCAACATCATTTGGACAACTATTTCCCACTAATGATTCTTTCCCTGATAACTGTTTCTAGAACAGTACTTCTCATGATGTAACATGATATCCTGTGTCCTAACCAATCATGTGCCGCAGTTAGAGGAGGCTGCCAGATACCCTGTCAGACTTACAGATACTAATATCTAGTTGTGACTTCAACCAATGAAACCTGGATTTCATGCAGGTTTGGCCCATACTGTCCACCTTCACTGAATATTACAGCTGGTACAAGGGCAGAGATGCTGTCAATAGGCCTTCCACAGGATTCTGATAAAATATTTCTGGTACACAGTCTAGCCAGCTACAAAATTATGCCTCACCTTATCAAACAAAACTTACCATGGCGTCAAAAAGGTTTCCTCATCAACTTTGTCTCTTAACGTTCATCATGAGGTTACAGGAGAAGAAACCCAATGGTTAGTTTCCAAACTTAAATAGGCTGATAAAAGGCTCCTTGAACTCTTCAATTAGATGAATGGTCCTCTTCACTCTGTCCATCTCACGATAGACCACAGCAGCAGGGAAATCATCGGGCTTATTGGTACCTACAACAGTCTGCCAAGGAGTCTTTGGATGGTCTTCTTGCGTGTTCTCTTCCTTTAATAAGAGCAACACTGACCCAGGATTTGCTAACTGTGGGCCCAGAAGGAGTTAGAGAACTAATAATCTCATGTTTTGTATGTTACAACTGCTGCCTCACTTGTATGACGAACTCCAGAGATATTCAGCCATCACCAAATGACTGCTTGATGCTCTTGTTCATCACCATCTGTTAGTTTTATAACCAGTGGTCCCTTAGATAGACTTTCTTCTGAGGCACTCTGACTGCTGCCGTCCCATTGCTGACCCTTGGTCAGGTCAAAGTGGCTAAGAGTCATGGTACCCTTGCTCCTCAACACGTCTAGGTAATAAGGGTGGTGAGTTCCCAAGATGGCCAGCTTCTTCCTCACCCTTCTGACTTGAGACAAAACATCTTAAAACAAAGTCCTTTCAGGCTTTTGTCTCCTGCTAGCAATTCCCCTGATGATGGACTGACTCAAACAACATGCCACACAACAGTTCTGGGTCAAACAGCCAAGGTTTTTTCAAACTGACCAATACTAAATTAAGGGAGCAAACCTCTTCAGAGACTTAAAAAACAAAACAAAATCAAAACCCAGCTCCCAGAAAGAGACTGGAATTTTTAGCTTTCCAAGTCCCCTCCTCTATGTTCCAAAGGCTCTTTTTCTCTGTGTGCCTGCAGACGTGTGTTTCCTATCTCCAATAAATACCCTTCATCAATTGAAAAAAAAAGGCCAAATAAACAAACAAACAAAAATGGACTGTAGTAATGAGGTGTGGGGGCCTGCTTTTGGTCCCGGCGGCCACCCGGCTCCCACCGCCCGGTGCCTGGCTAGCTTATACCCGAAATAATTACATGGAAACTGTATTCATTTAAATACTGCCTGGCCCATTAGCTCTAGCCTCTTATTGGCTAACTCTCACATATTTGTTTAACCCATTTCTAATAATCTGTGTGTCACCACGAGTCGTGGCCACCGGGAAAGATTCAGCGTGTGTGACCTGGGAGCTTCATGGCCGGTGGCTCTCTCTAACTCTGTCCCCTTCCCAGTATTCTGTTCTCTTTTCCCTGTCTATCTAAGTCCTGCCCTACCAAAAGGCCAAGGCAGTTTCTTTATTAACCAATGAAAGCAACCCAAATACAGAAGGACCCTCCTACACCAATGGCCTTATTGAGAACCTCTCCCCTTTTTACCCAAAGATCTTAGTAAATACTGGTGCAGACTCTACAGAGACTAATGTGGCAGTTTTTGGATGTGTCAGCCCTCACTCCTGCCCTACAGTGCACTTCTAGGATGTTTGCACTCACAGGGCTATATGAGGGGACAGGACTCTAAGCCCTTCCTGCCATTTGTATCCTGGTACCTATTATTAGCTGGTAAATCCAGCCCATATTAGTTCCAGGGACACGGGGTATCTAGGGGGCAAGAATACCCTTATCTGAGGACCAGATCTTTCTGCGTGCAAGGCAGCCAGGTTGTAGATCATGCAAAGCTGTAGGTAAGCCCTGGCTTGGCTGAGTGGTAGTCACAGCTCACTATCCTGAAGAAGGGACACCCAAGTTAAGCTTTGGAGAGCCAGGACTGGCCGAGGAGCGATACCTCCAAAGCCTAGAGCGAAGGTTCAAAGCCTGGGGCCCATAGCCCTGGTGGTTGTTGTCTTCACAGGTTTGGTATATGGCTCGCGGCACTTCCTTTCTTTCCTTCCCTGCCTCTCTCAGGGTCTGACTGTGAAACCCAGTCCCCACTGCATCTCTTTAGGTGAAGTCTACACAGTGTTAGGGAATAGACATGGCTGTTTGTCTTTTCTAGGTTACTTTGCCTGAAGGAATGTCACAGACACAAGGGAATTTGTCTTGTTTGATTTCAAGAACACAGAGCAACAAAACTGTCACAGGAGGCCCTTGATCCTACTGACCAGTTAAACTCACTTAAGTGGGTATAACCGCCACATCCAATTGCACTCCATGCTTGGCTTCTATGCGAGCTATGTTCCTACCAGTGTGGACTCATCTCCAGGAACACAGAAGGCTGTGGGTCTTCCTCTACTGCTGCTTGCTGTCATATCCCATTGGAATGATTTCCTCCACTACCTACCTAGACCAGGAAACTGGGTAGCTTCTTGGCAGCCAATGTCTGGAGGTTGGGAGGAGGGAACAGAAATTTAGTCTGGCTAGTGATGAGAATCTCTCCATGTACTCTTCATTGAACAGGGAGAGAGGAAACCTTAAGCAAACAGTGATTCCGGTTCTCTAGGTGTTGGCCCTTATGCAGATGGTACCCTCCAATCTTTGCTCATCCTGTTCTGTCATGGTGAGAGCTGTCTACATAGGGTGACCAGTAAACAGGATGGGCACATTTGGTGATCACAGTGCTGTTGCATGGGCACCTGTTACCTATGGCCCTTTCTGGGTGTGAAGACCTGTGGCTCTGTGGAGTCTCCGAGGGCTTGTCCTTGCTTCATCATTCAGACATCCTGGTAGCCTAATTAACACCCATACACCCTGGCAATTGTCCCCTTGTCCTTGTGGATGCTTTTTTTCTCTTTTGCTAAAGCAAAAGGAATTTAAGTATTTTCTTTCCACACACTCGGACCAGCATGTCGCTGGCTCCCTTGGCCCATGATGAGATGGTCAAGCGGAGTGGGAGGGAGGAGAGGAAAGAATAGAGAACTTAACCAGGTACCTTCTTGTTCTTGGTAGGGTAGGGAAGGGGTGGGGACAGGGGTACTGAGCAGGATGACCTGATGCCCACCCTTTCATCTCTGCCTGCTCCTGCTAGATCCTTCTAGCCTGTGACTTTCTATTGGTGCTACATATTCTCCACTTTATGCCTTAGGAAGGGAACAGTTCACTGATACGGGCAATGCTGCCTCGTCATGGCACTGATGGCCGCAGTGAAAAGCACTCATGATGGCAAAGTGATGAATTTTTAGACAAATCCGAAAAGGACCCTGTGTTGGATATTTTCTAACCTCGTCAGTCTTTGTTTCTCTATGTCCAATAGGAAGTCTTTTTGTTTTAATTTTCCCTGTCAGGGAGACAATTAATTCAGGCTCCCCTATGCACGAGGTCCAGATGTCAAGGGCCTGTTCCACCAACCCATCACGGTGAATAGGAATTAATCAACACCATTAGAGGGAAATCTCCCACTTAAACTTCAGGGCTCTTTCTTCACAGCCCGATGGAGATTTCATACCTTTTATGTGGAGCAGACTTCGGAGCTTTCGCCTATTTAAGGAATTTTTCAATTAACATTTCTTTCCCTCCAGAGAGACCAGGGCCTTTGGTTTCCCACAAAAGACTGGCTTTGCCTTTCCTATAGCAAATGTGTTCAGGCCCAGCCCTCTGGGCTGAAGGCCCTATTATTTGTCTATGATGATTCAGTTTGGCAACCCCCCCTAATCAATAGCTGATCAGTGCCCAGCAGGGAGTCTCCGTATTCAGACCCTCTCACAAGCTAAAATGGCTTCCTTTTGAATAAAATCACTCCTAGGTTGAATTTTAAACCCATCTAATTGGCAGGGTTTTTGTTTTGTTTTTGAACAGAATAGAGAAGATATGTAAGCGAAGGGAGCAAAAACCCAACGGCTTTGATGGCTGTTTGCTTCCATTTCTAGCAACCTCAGGTTTGCTTCAAAATACATTTTTTCAGTGCCACAGTTGTTCTTAAATATCTTGCTAATTAGAATTCTGAATGGTATTGTCATTCACTTTAGATAAAATTCTTATTAAAGCCTAGGTAGATTTCAAAATCTTGTATCAGAATGTGTCTTTAATCTCTTAGAGACGATTTTAAAGAGGAGTGTCTTTACTGACAAGCAACATTTAGCAAAGAATTCAAATGATTTTACTAACATTTTTTTCATTTATAGTAAAAGGATTTTTGAAGTTCAAAGTTAAGGGCCTTTGGTCAGGAACATGATGTTTAAAACCACCCCAGAACTAGAGGTAACTGCACAGGAGCAAATGTCGCTGCCCAAGGTGAGCAGTTGGGTTGGCTGACTGCTCAGGAGGCCTCACGCTAGCAAGGGTGTTGCTTGTGCCAAAAGCCAGCTGTGCCTCTCTGAGTTCAGAGCAAAGAGTGTGCAGTGGTGAGCCAAGCTTTCTTGAGAAGGAGAAGAAAAATCAGACACTAAAAGAGAGGGATTTCTTCTCTACATTCTCAATTTGAACCTCAAGAAATAATAGTAGAAAAGCTAACTTGATTTATGAAAATCTACCATGCAATGGGCTTTCTGAATTAAGAGCTTTGGTGAGTTGATTGCCTGGTGGCTTTCTGTCTATGACTATTCTTGCATGAAAAATACACTTGTGTTTGGGTGGCTGAGATGGCTCAGCTCTTTCTGTGTAAGCCTGGAAATCTAAGTTTGGTCCACAGAACCCATGCAAAGTTGTAAGGAGAGAACCCATTTCACCGTTATCCTCTGACCTCCACATACCTGCCATTGCATGGATGCCCCTCTGACCTCTGGCCCATCACATATATACACACATAATAATAATTACAATAATTAAAATAATAAAGAAATATGTTTGAAAGTGATGTTTTTAGGTGGCCTTGGACTGGGTAGAAGGCGGGTAGGTCTAGAGGCTCTTTCTGATTTTCTTTCTGCTTCCATTCTTCTGACGCTGTGACATTTGGAGACTGTTATAAAGTTAATGTTTTGGCTTAACACAGTAAAAATGAGGGCTCAGACCCAAGAAATCTGCTGAGTCATGTTGGGGGGGGCTGCACTGTAGTCCTTCTGTGTCCTGACTTCACTGTGTTGACTGTGCCTGACTCCATGGTCTGACAATGTTGTCTTCATCATGTCTAACCCTGTGGTCCTCCCCATGTCTGACTCCATGATCCTTCTCATGTCTCACTACGTGGTCCTCCCCATGTCTGACTCCATGATCCATCCACTGTCTCACTACGTGATCCTCCCCGTGTCTGACTCCATGATCCATCCAGTGTCTCACTATGTGATCCTCCCTGTGTCTGACTCCATGATCCATCCACTCTCTCACTACGTGATCCTCCCCGTGTCTGACTCCATGATCCATCCACTGTCTCACTACGTGATCCTCCCCGTGTCTGACTCCATGATCCTCCCAGTGTCTCACTATGTGGTCCTCCCTGTGTCTGACAGTTGGTTTTTCTTCATGTCTGAAGTTGTCCCTGTTATTGACTCTGTTCTTTCTCATGTCTGAGATTCTCCCTTGTTGGGCCCAGAGATCTTTTCCACGTCTGATATGATGTTCCACTTCACATCTGACACACCTTCCTGGTCCTCTTCTGTCTCTGTCTGATTTTATAATCATCCATGTCTGGCACTATACTCTTCTTCATGTCTGGTTTCACGATCTTCCTTGTGTCTACCCTGTGTTCTTCAGGTCTGGATCTATGTCCTGAGCCTGTCCTACCTGCTCGGGAAGCAGATGGAAGGTACAAGGCCAAGGCCAAAAATCCACAATAGCCCTGCCAGACTTTGCGCTGAAGAAATTTGGTGGAACAGCAGAACACAAGAGTTGTGTCTGGCCCTGTGGTCCCATGTCTGATGATGACGCGGGTCATTCAGTGTCGCTAGGCAACCCACACATCCTCTTGGGTGCTCTGCCTGTTGCAGGGCCTTTCCATCCTGAGCCACGGGGCCTGAAGGGAGGGGCTATGGGCCAAGTCCTATAGTAAGCTCGTCAGACTTGGACTCTTCCGAGCTTGAGTTCATGACCAGATATCTCTCTAGGACAAGACAACGAGGAATACGGGTAGAGTACTTAACCCTGCCCGGTGTCTGTCTGAAACTCTTCCATTCCCTCATATAAAAAGATCTTAGCGGGGACTCAGAAATCACCTGGAGCCCACAGATGGTATTTTAAAAGAAGGGAGTTTTGATATAGTCCAGAAACTGTGTCCAACCCCTTCCCTGCCAAGGCTTGCATACAGTGCCCACTCCTAGGAGAGCTCTCTTATCTTAGAATGTAGAGGAGGTGTGGGTCCAGGCTTGGACTCATAAATTAAGATTAAAGAAACTTCAGACAATGACAGAATATAAGGGCTGACGTAAATTTGGGATGTCAGATATGAAGTAAATAAGTCAGCTGCTTAGATAATTTTTTTAAGGGTAGACATTCTAGGTATGTATTAGTGAAAATTGCCCTGCCTGCGTGGGGTGCCCCAATGTACTTGGCCTCACCCTGAACCCACCCACTTGTAGAAAACCGACTTTCTTAAGACCATGGGAGTGGAAATCTTTTCTTGGGAGCAAGAACTGGAAGGGAAAGGATTAAAGAACTACTGTAAAGTGGACCAGACAAACAAGGGAGTTTGATACTGTGTTATGGGTGGAGGTTTTATGTCGATGATAGCAATAAAGTTAATTGCACCTAGAATTGATGAGTGTTCAAACGTTTGTTTCTCAGATGGGTTTTTGTAACAGTGGCATAGTAATACGTGCACATTAAAGACCTCTGACACCGAATTTTTTTTTAACATTTATATATTTATTTATTTGCATGTGTTTTTTTTACCTTAACGTAGAAGGAACAGATGGAAGAGAGTAGGCAGGGTGGAGCCAGGCAGCAGTTCTGAAAGGCAGACTTCTGATCCTGTTTTCTACTGACCTTGGAGAATGGCTTTTTCTCCCTCTGTTTCTTTCTCCTTCAGGAACAAGTTCTATCTTCAAGCTATGGGGAAATTTGCCTCCCTTTCTATGTGTCCCAATCTGTTGGTGGTAGCATTGGTACGGTAGGGGGGCAGGATGAAGGAAGCCAGGTGCTCAGTCAGATGGGACTGAGAAAGCCCCAAGAAGTATCTGGTTTTATCCCTGTGCTGGTATTTAGAGAAATTGGGGGTTGTGGGTAAGGTCAGCAACTGTGGCAGAGAAGAAAGACTTGCATGTGATCCCTGAATTCCAAATGTGGTACATTGCTATTATCCAGGAAATGTTCGAATACTCCACCACTGCCATGAGAGCTGTTGGCCATTCAGTGGACATTAATTTTCACTCCAGCTCAGAACTCTTAGCCGTATGCAACCAGGACGCAGCAATGAGGACTCTTCTGCTGGAAAAAAAAGTCTGCTTTCTCAGCCCTTTTACAGATGATGGAACTTGGAGGTCCCCAAGCAAGCCCCGGGCTCTTCCTAAGCCCCACACATCCCTCGGAGGGAGCCAAGTGTGTGATCTCTAAATAGCTCTGATGAAGATGGGATCTAGTAACTTGCTTTTTAACATGTGCTTTATCTGTGCGCAAAGCTGCCGCCTAGGTCCCTGCAGCCCCTCAAGACCCACACGGCCCCACATGGCAGGTGCAGGGCTCTGTCTGGAGTCAAGATATGGATCTTGGCACCAGAGTGCCTTGCTTTCCAGGACTGGGCTGCGGCACTTGTGCGGACACACTCGCATGTCAGCCAGCACAAAGCTAGGGTCTCAGTACAGTCCCAAGTCATTGTTCTTGTGACCACCAGGGACTACCAGCTGCAGAGCTCAGGTTACAGCCTCCGGCAGACCCGTGGTAGTGACTTCCATCATATGTCACCCTCTCTGGTGTCAGTGTCATGTGACCTACTGCTGGTTGCTATTGCTTTTGGGCATGGTCCTCCCCAAGGCCATTCACTCCTTCTGTCCCTGAGCTCGTGGCCAGGCTGACTGGGGAGGGTGCTTCAGGGACAGACGGGTCCTGGAGTCCCCACCCATCCTACCACTGACTCAGCTCATATTACCTCCTACCAGAACCTGTTTGCTGCTCATAGTCAAGTTCTCCAAGACCACGATGGCTGGCTCTCAGGTTCCAGAAGCTTCTAGAACAACCACAGTGGAAGATGCTGATTCGTACTTGTAAGTCTCTATTGTATCAATTATTGGTTCCTGGATAGAAGGAAATAATTTGGAAATCACCATGATAATTTAAAATCTCCTTCCTTTCATTAATGCTTCCCCTGCTTTCTCGAAGCACGTTTAATTGTAGGTATCAAAGGTTGATGTGTATTGCATTGAAGCTGAGAAATCAATTCTCATTTAGGAATATGGCACAGTCCTAGAAACAGACCAAACAACTCAGGAAACCACTGACAAGTGGCCACCGGACACTCTGTCATGTCTAGTATCTACTATGCCAAAGCAGAAACTTTGCAGAGCACAGTGTCCCACCACTTTGGGATTCTTAGCTTCTCCCCAAACTGTGATAAGTTTCCAGACTTGTGTCAACTTCTGGGACTCACACCAGTGAGTACTGGGGGAGCCCTTATCTAGTATTTAAGAAGGAGGAGGTGATGGACCAGTTAGGGAAGAGCCTGGCTCAGAAGGAACAAGAAAACCTGCTACGGAAAGTCGTATCGGAGGTCTGGGTCTGTTCCTGCTATGTTCAGCCCTAGAACCCCATGTGTTATACTCCTGGGGGCTTGCGAAGGCAAGAAACAGCTTGGAGGTATGTCTTGTCTGGGTTATACGGACAGGGGTGTGAGTGGCAGTGTCTGAGCTTGCTGGGTACTCAGGTCCTCTGGTCATTGTTGTCAGTAGTTTTTACCACTTGGGCTGCCTCTTCTTTCTCATTTCCTACTTTGCATAATAATTTCTTGTCTTTAACCCTTTGCAGGCATTCTTTCTTCCTTCTCTCTTTCATGACTTATCTATTATTGCATGATTCCTGTGATTCCCATCTGGTCTCCGTTCTCCACTGCTCTGAATGCCCGCTCCTTTAGTTCTTTACCTGTATGCACACGTGTGTCTGTCTATTTCCACGCATACAAGCATGTGCAAATGCGTGCATTTTCTGCCAGTCCTATTCATTCCCTCTCCTCCCAAGATCAGAGCAGACGTATCCACCTCAGGGTCCCTTCCCCGGGCACCAGAGATGGAAAATAGCATTTAGTGCTAGCAGTGGCTCACCCTTAATGACCAGATGGTCACATGCCTTGCGAGGAGTACAGGGCATTGCTGTGTCTTGCTCTGGAAACTGGCTGAGCAGGTGTCTCCTCTCTGCTCCGTGACAACGTGCCAGCTAGCACCCTCTGGGGGACAAAGCAACAATGGGAACTGGGGATGCCCATCTTGTATAGAAGCCTCATGTTCTGTGTGCTCAGGCCTAAGCCCTGGCGTTTCTGCTCCAGGCTGACACTGGACTACTGGCCCTTGGTTTCTGTGTGAGTTCTTGGAACCAGTCAGAGGCCAATGTCCTCATCCTTGTACTGCTTTATCTCAGGAAAGTGGGTTCGGCACAGTCTGCCCTCGGGGAGAAAAGCTGTGGACCACAGAGGGTCAATTAGTAGGTGATATTCATGGATGAATTGTCTGTTTCTGTGATCTGGTCCTACTTGATCACCCCTTACTGGCTATGCCTGAGGGATATAGAAGGTAAATCCAAATCCTGCTGGTAAATCCTATCTACCTGCATGACCTGAAGCGATACCGTATGTATGACCTGAAGCGATACCGTATGTATGACCTAAAGTGACACCATATGTAAATGAAATTGAGACTTTTTGAAGGAGAAGGCGGCACCGCTGAGAAAGCCGTGACTTTACGCTTTCCTCAGGATTTCGGTTGGTTCATTTCTTGGGTCTTCCTACTGTGTTTCTCTGTCCTTCCCTAGAAATTGTTTTATAAAATTTTAAAAGCTTTGTGTTGTAGAAGTTTACTCACTGTAATAAAATGAAGCACACTTAATTTTGGGCAGTTAAGGGGTCACTAGTCATGCTGGGTGACCAGGAGGCATTGATTCAAGGCAGGGACTTTTAGAGTTAAAACTGGGAAAGTCCTGAGCAAGCCAGAGCACTGGGAACCCCAAATTAGGGCATAAATTGACAGGAAATGGTGGGAAGGATACCCTGTTTAAAAAAAGGGACTACAGGAAATCAGGAGTCGGCCGGTCATTTCTGGTCATGTGGAGAAGAGCCCTTGCAAGCTGAAAGAAAATCATAGGTTTCTTTAGAAAAACATAAACCCCAGTGTTAAATGGAAACCAGTGGAACGCAGAGAATTTGATGGCAGGAAGCATATTGTAGAGTAGGTAGGTAAAGATGGAAGATGAAGAACGCTGTATCCCACACTTGACTCCATTTACTGAGCCTATCTATATTTCATGAATTTGTCAAATATGATTTAAGACTATGTTTGTGTTTGTCTGTACCAACTATGGGTTCCAGGAGTCATTTTGGGATGAGCTTTCCCCTAAGCTCTTGGCTTGGCATGTCAACAGAGAGGATGGGGTTGCCGGCATCTGCAAACAGAAGGTTCTTGCCAGGTCATGATAATATTGCAGAAGTTGCGTAGGTGCCAGGAACAGGGGCCGTGGTAGGAAGATTCCACCCGGCAAGTGTGAGCTTGTTCAAGGTTTAGAAAGAGGACTTGTGAAATGTAGGAGGCTCTGCTTTTCAAGTTCACCCTCTGATGAGGGCCTGCTCCTCTTCTGTAGAACCTAGGGGAAGGGTGGGCCCCACAGCCAAAGAGGGGTCATAGGATGAAGGGGAAGGGCCAGAGCTGAGGCAGACGTCCCAGCTAACCCAGTGGAGCCCATGTCTCTTCCTCTCCTAATGTCACCAGAGATGATTTAATACTACTAACCCTCCGATAATGGGCTTTTGCTGTGACTTTGGAAAGAATAACAGAAGGATCCATCTTCTGTATATAGTTGCTGTTTGAGAGAAATACGCTCTAAACAGGAGTCTAGTTATTAAAAAAATGTGACCGAAGTCTACAAAACAAGCAGCAGTAAGAATCTATGTGCACAAAGCCTCTACATGTCAAGGGTCTAAAATGCTGTAGGTGAAGTCTGCCCGGGAAGGTGAGTCCAGGGTGGGAGGGTGGAGACAGTGAACAGGGGCTAGGCACGCGTGTTGGCACCCTGGATTCCTAGGCAGGGCCAGCATGGGCCCTCTCGTACCCAACCTTCTGCATCTGGCAGGAAGAGATGTTCACCAAAAGATTAACGTGTAAGCCAGGGCCTGCTCCACACCAAGCAAACATTGGGAGTGCCGGGCGTGACCCTGTGCCTCAGGATTGCTCCAGGTAATTCTTCTGTCTTCAGCTGCTCTTCCCTCTGAGCTGTTGATTTTGGAAGCTGCACCTCTCCGCTACTAGATTGCTTCACGTAATCTCAAACCCTTCCCAGCCGACAACATTCTTACGGGGTGACAGCAATCCTCAGGCCCAATGTCAGCTCTGCCTATGCGCACCTGGGGACACCAGAGGAGACTGGCTTGAGAGACAACTCTGTGCTACCTGACACCTGTGAGCCAATTTGTCTTTAGGGGCCTGGTATGCGGTGAATTCATTTCACCTTATTTGATGTTCAGAATGGGTGTCACCTGGTCTCCTGGGCCTAGAAATTAATGGTCTATAGCTTAGGGACTTCCCTCCCTGAGTCACAGGCTGCCTTACCGCTACCTGAGAGTGGATTAGACCTGTGCTGAGCCCTCGGGCCCTTGGGCTCAGGCTGCTACAGGCCAGGTGAGAAAGTGAATTCCTGAGTCAAATAAATACTCCTGCCTCCAGCATGGTAGGAATTTGAAGCTGCAGGCCAGGCCAGGATTGTAGGGCAGAGAAAGGTAGGCGAGCTATCGGAGGAAGCAGGCATAGACTTGTTTCAGTCTGGTCCCCACAGGCCAGGGGTCTGGGCAGTCAATAAAGGCAGGGGCTGAGAGTGACCAGGCAGGCAGGTAGCATCCTGCCTGAATGCGTGACTATGGCAGCTTCCTCCTGTCTCTGGGATATCTCACTAGAAATTGTGAGCAGAGACGCCGCTTTCAGGAGGGCCCTTCTGGGACAAACTCAGACCATGGGACCAGCCAGATGGAAAACTATCCTTTCTGGATACAGAAGACTTTTGAGGTCCATGCTGACTGACCTGTTACAAGAGCTGTACAACCTATAAGATTTTGCTGCTGTGCCAGGAAGTCCCGCTGGTAGCTGCAAAGACCTCACCATGACAGCATGGGTCTTTCCTCCACACAGATGCAGAAGTGCCTCTGTACAGTCGCACTGCAAAAGGGTGAACATGTCAATGTCACAGAATAAAATTAAAATTCTTCTCACTAAAACTAAATATCTTATTAAAAACTATTAAAACCTGCCGTGTCCTTGCTGGAAGTGCCATGTGCTGTGGGCTCTCTGCAGGCTCTGTGGGAGCTAAGTCTGTTCTCAAGGATGCGGAGGCTTCTGGAGTAGCACAGAGCCCCCACTTCAGATCCAGACATTGTTCTTGACCGTGGGGGAGCTCTCAGCTTTCTCAGTGTCTCTGACACTTATGTCCTTACCTTTCCTCTTTCCAAATAACTGAGTTTGGAACAGCTAAGTCATGCAGATGTGAAGGGCCAAGGCTACCCTTGGCTTGGGGGGGGAGTAAGTGTGGAGGGCTCAGGTGTGTGGAGAGGAGGGTACAGGTGTGTGGTGGCCTAAGCCTGAAGACTCAGGTGTAGAGAGCCCAGGTGTGGAAGGTCTAGGTGTGTATAACACCAAGTGTGTGATGGGCTTAGGTGTGGAGGGTACAACACTTGCCAGAAATCAAGAGCGCAGAGGGCTGCCTGCCCTGTCCAGAGCTGCCATTGCTGTTAGGACCATTGGAGACATCACTGGTATAAGGTGACACTTGGCTTTCTCCTCCTCCTCCTCCTCCTCCTCTTTTTCTTCTTTTGGTTTTTCGAGACAGGGTTTCTCTGTAGCTTTGGAGCCTGTCCTGGAACTAGCTCTTGTAGACCAGGTTGGCCTCGAACTCACAGAGATCCACCTGTCTCTGCTTCCTGAGTGCTGGGATTAAAGGCATGTGCCACCACCACCCAGCTCCCTGCTTCTTCTGTGCTTATTTCCTCTCTCTTCCTCTGTCATGTTTCTTGCCTTCTCTTTCAGATTCTTCCTCCTTCCTCTTTATCCTTTTATCTAGAGGTTTGTTTTTATTTTCTGATTTGTGTGTATTTTTATATTTTATATGCAAAACAGCACAATTTTAACTATTTTTAACTTATGTACAAAATAGTTTCATTGCAAATGTATCAATGTTTGGCATTTTATTAAAATTGATAATTATTAAGAGGCCACTAGCTGGGACCAAGATTTATCCCCACTGCTTGAACTGGCTTTTTGGAGCCCATTCTCTCTGGAGGGATATCTTGCCCAGCCTAGAAATAGTGGTGAGGGCCTTGGTCCTGCCTTAAAGGGATGTGCCAGACTTTGCTGACTCTCTGAGGAGTGGATGGGGGGTTGAGTTGGGGGACGGTAAAGGAAGCAGGAGGAGGGGAGGGAGTGGGAACTGGGATTGGTATGTAAAATGAGAAAAGATTGCCTTTTAAAAAATAAATAAGTTTTAAAAAGGCTCCCAGAATACATTCCTAAGTTAATGACATAAGAGCATTTTTGTCTAACAGACATCTATTAAGAATATGTAAAAATAGTCAATCTAGGAAGTACAGATTTTAAAATGGGTTTGTCTGCTAGAAAAGTTTCTCAAACATGGTCTCTTGCCCCACAGAGATGGTGCCCCAGTGTTAGAACTCAGATTCTCTTTCTTGTGTTAGTCATTTCTTTTATTTTTTTAAGATTATAGTATAATTACATCATCTTCCACTTCTCCGTCTCTCTTCTAAACCCTCCCATATATTCCTCCTTGGTTTTTTTCAAATTCATGGCCTCCTTTTTCATTAACTGTTGTTTTAGATAGATTCATGTATAATTACAAACATATGTAACATATAACACACACACATGCCTACATACACAAGTACAACCTGCTGAGTCTGTACAATGTGACTGTTTTCCAGGGCTGACCATTTGGCACTGGATAACTAACTGGTGTGCTCTTCCTTGGGGAAGATGCTTTCTCCTGCTCACAGAATTCCTTAGTTGGCTGTATAGCTCTTTGTGTAGGGTCCAGACCTCCTGGGCTTCTACCCTGCAAACTGCCCCCCATCTTACCCATGTTAGTGTGGAGTTCTGAAAGAAAAGGCCCATAGGGAGTGGCACTATTAGGAGGTGTGACCTTGTTGAAGTAGATGTGGTCTTATTGGAGGAAGTGTGTCACTGTGGAGGTGGGCTTTGAAGTCTCATATATGCTCAAAGATACTGCCCATTGTCTCAGTCCACTTCCTATTTCCTGTGAGTCAAGATGTAAGAACTCTCAGCTTCTTCTCCAGCACCACGTCTGCCTGCATGCTGCCTTGCTTCCTACCATGATGATAATGGACTAAAACCTCTGAACTGTAAGCCACCACAATTAAATGCTTTCCTTTATAAGAGTTGCTGTGGTCATGGTGTCTCTTCCCAGCAAAAGAAACCCTAACTGAGACAGCTTGTCTATTGTAACTTTATGGGTGTAGCTTCTGACATTCCTGGAGGCAAAATAGAGATTTGTTTTTAAAACAAGATTGTTCTTTATCATAACAGTGATGTAATTAACAATAATACTAGGTCTGAAATGAATGTTGAGGCAATTCTTTGCTTTGCCTCCCAGGGGGATCTAACTCTGTTTTAGAAAACCAACAGTAACAACAACAACAACAACAACAAACAACAACCGCCTTTTGTTTTTACTGGTAGCTTCACTGGCTGTTGGCTCCACCCATAAAACCCTATTCTGGTCCTGGTTAACATACGGATAGCCAGAGGCCAAGCTAACTGGAACTTTAAAAAGGGAAGCTCTGAGGATCCCAGCTGAGCAGAAAATATGGATGGGCAGTGGGTGGACATGCCAAGCCACTCCACGGCATGTGGAGGGGTGTGGGCAGGGAAGGTAAGCAAGCTCTGAGAAGCCTGTCTGCATGCTTAGCAGGCAGGGAGCAGGTGGCCAGGGCTGTGTCTCGTGGAGGGCTGTGCTTGTTTGTAGACAAACAGCCCTGGCACCTGTGCAGCCCAAGCGAGGCTTCATTAAACACAGTTTCTGCCTCAGATCATTAATTTGTTTTAATTAGGTGTCCATGGGTCCAAGGGGTTGAGAGGCTCCGGTGGATGGAATGCGGGCAGGCTGTGGTTCCCAGCTGGGCCTGGCTGGGAAGGTAAGGGGCTGCTGCAGACAGGAAAGGGAGCGGGTGGCCTCCAGGAGGTGGGGTGATCCTTGCCCTTCAGGGTTGAATCCTGCTCTGCTGAAAACAGCACTGCCTTGGGGTGGGACCTGGCAGTGGTCCCAGGCTGTCAGCTGTGGATTCTCAGCCACCAGTCCCTCATTAACCCTAAGCAACATTTTCTGTCTTGATCATTGCTTAATGAGCTTGGGTGCCTGTGGGCCCATCATTGCCGGGGCCCTAGGCAGGATTTTCTTCTTTGCACTCAGAAAGGGGGCTGTTGCTAGAGGTCTGTGGGTTCTAGCCTCATACACACGGCGGGACGTGAACTTAAAATAGTGTCATCTCTCTTCTCTGTGGAAATGTGCAGTGAGAAGGACTCTGGTTCAGAGGTAACTCAGTGGGGAAGAGTGAGGGTCATCAAATTCCACTTAATTAAGTTTTGAATATATTTTGCCCCATTTTTTGTTTTTATCGTGGTAACATACACATCACCAAATTTGCCATCTTAACCATCTCTCCAGTGAGCACCAGGAGCTCACTTTGCTCTGTTTTTTCCTAACATTACTATAGACTGTTTGGAAGGGCAGGTGCATGACATAGCACTTCTGCCGATCTTGGTGTGAAGTTCACAGTTTCACGGGCTGCATTCCCTTCTGTGGCTTCTGTTGCTTGCTAGACAAACTTGTTGCTCTTAGCATGGAACCTTCCTTATCGTCTGAAACTCACTGGAGTCTTCTTTCTTTTCCTTTAATCTGTAATGCTCTGCACTGGCTCCCACTTTATACTCCATCTCCAGATCTGAGCTCTGGATAGGTAGCTCTTCCGTGGTCCTTGGTTTGCAAAGCACATCTCACCGGCCTTTCTTCTCAGCTGCCCCTCTGCCCTACTTTGTGCCTTCAGTCTTTGACTTCCATTTGTGGATCTTCAGCCTGTGCTGGGTTGAAACTGCACAATGACCTTCAAGGCCAAGTCCACACTGGGAGCATTAAAGCGCATGACTGCTGCCCCAGCTGTTTTAAATCTAGTTTTACTCTTAAGAGAGCAGTGAGTTTTCAACATGATCAACCTGTTGTCCTTGCTGATCTTCCCTCTCTGGTACCGTACCTTTGGAATCAGACGCCGGTCCCCCGTGCTGTGCCTCCATCCCTCTTCGTCTACACACGTTTGCACAAACTCGGCGTGGAGGCTCCCTAGCCTGGATCTCTTCTTTCAGGGTTGTGCGACACTCTTACCCTGGCTCAGATGGCCCAGAAGCGAGACACTCTTCATTGGAACAACCTCCATTCCAGCTTTGCTGTTGCATCCAAAGCTGCTGTTTCCTTTCCATGCTCATTCTACATCACTACATTCTTAGTTATGCGAGTTATAGCACACCGTGGGTTGCCAAACCCAAACCAGCCTCTGCCAAATTAGGATTCGCAGTTTATGGGCGGGACCAATACTGACCAGGTAGTTGCATAAACATATCAAAAGCACAGTCGTGTATACCCCCCCCCAGAGAAGCCTTTGATGCTCTGAGCTTGGTGAAGAAAAGGGGCAGAGGGGCAGTTGAGAGGGTCACATGCAAGAAACGCCTGGGAGATGTGCTTTGTAAACCAGGGACCACGGAAGTGCTACTTATTGTAACACAATTAATAAAAACCCAGAGACAGATATTGGGGTTCAACCTGAAGGCCAGAAAAGCAAAACAGCCAGCCACTGTCTCTTACCTCTACCTCAGTCCGAAATGACGATCCTGCCTCCAGGAATCTCAGAATGAGACTGAGTGAGAGCTGTCTCCTCCCATCTTATAATCCTCTCTAGTGCTGGAATTAAAGGTGTGCGCCACTACTGCCCGGTTTTTATGGCAAACTAGTGTGTCACCACTGCCTGGCCTGTAAGGCTGACCAGGGTGGTTGTTTTACTCTTTTATCTTCAGGCAAGATTTATTTATTAAAATACAAATGAAATGTCACTACAACCTATCCAGAGCTCAGACCCAGAAATGGGAGCACGTGGAGAACTCTATAGATGAAAGGAAAAGAAAAAAGATGACAGTTAGTGAGTTTCAGACAGTAAGGAAATATGCTGTTGTCTATGCAAAGGCCTGGGATAGAGGAGGCATGGCTAGAGAAAGTCTGGCGAAGGCCTGGGCTGATGCTGGGGGACTAGTCTGGGAAGGAAGGCAGGGAATCCTAAGAGTCTGGCAAGATGGGAAGGTGAACGGGGAGAAAAACTTTCTGGATCTTTATAGCTCTCTGCTACAAGGGGCTCAGATGGCTGGAGATAGGCTTCACAGGGCCGAGGGCTGTGTGTCTGTGTTAGAGGGTAGCTGAGTAGATGGTTCATGCTCTTTCCGATGTCATTAGCTATTCTCAGACTTAATATCTGTCAGCTTTGAGGCCTGTTAAGCAAGCCCTCCTGATGTGGGATGTCCTTCCGGGTATGTGTTCTTTTTATTGGCTAATGAATAAAGCTGCTTTGGTCTATGGCAGGGCAGAATATAGGCAGGATGTAAGGGATATATATAGAGAGAGAGTGGGCAGAATCAGGGAGATGCCATGTAGCTGCCCAAGGAGAAAGCCACCATCCGCCAGTCAGAACCTTACGGGTAGGCCGCAGCATCGTGGTGATACACAGATGAATAGAAATGGTTAATTTAAGATGCAAAAGTTAGGTGGAAATATGCCTAAGCTATTGGCTAAACAGTGTTGTAATTAATATAGTCTCTGTGCGATTATTCAGGTCTGAGTGGCCGAGAAATGAAAGAGCAGTCTTTGTCTATACCCTGCTCTAGTATGAGGCAAGGGGACAGGAATGGTCTCTGGTTATCTGGTTCTAGCAGGGAGAGTAAACTTTAGGGTATGGTCTTAAAAGAGGCATCAGATTGACCATGGGATAATAAGTACAAAGGACAAGGAAGAGAGATTGGATTTGTGGATGATCTTGGCGTCTAAAGTGAATTCTACATTAAAAATTTAGCCTCAAAAGCAGGGCATAATGGTCCATTTCTGTAATTCTAGGACTTAGGTGGCATGAAAGGAAGGGCATGAATTTGAGACCACTTGAGTTATAAAAAGAGATCTTGTCCTAAGTGGCTGACGAAGGGGGGGATGGATTGTTCCCTGCACATATAGCCTGTCTCACTTTGGAGTGTCCTTCAGAGCCTTGCCAGTCCTGGTGAAAGTCAGCTGAGGAGCATGCACTTGACCGGAACCCGAGGCGAATAGAGAAGTCTCCCAGTCCTGGGCACTGCTGCCTTAGCTTGGGGCTGACGCGCTATGCCTGCCATTTGAGAGCCAGCCTGGGCAGTTACGCTCCATTTCCCCACACCCCACTCCTGTACTGCACCCGTTCAGTTGGTGAATCAGAACCGACAGATTCCACTTTCTAGAAAGACATAAGTGAATGACCTGACTTTTCTGGGGACCCTTTCTTCCTTTTGTGGCACCCTTCCTGGCCAGCTATATGCCTCCTCTGTGCTACTTATACCACGTCTCCAGCTTGGCTCCAAAGGGACGTCCCTGTGTATCCCCATCCCTTTCTGGGTAGTTTGTCTTGCTTGGCTGTGCCAACCTCATATGCCAGGAAGTGGACGAGCATCTCGCCCTTTGGCACATGTAACTAGTGCTCTCTCAGCTTTCCAAACTTCTGTCTGCTCAAGGATAGAGACTGACTTATGCTCATACTCTGGAGTGCTCCTTACTGGGCACACAGAAAGAGCTTTGCGGACACTTCTCTCGCGTTGTGGGTGTAAAATAAACCACATGGTAAGGCTGACTCAGGGAGGATGTTTCTGGCCCGGCTGGCTGGGCCTTCCTGATGTTCTGACTTTGCAGGAAAAGGCAACTCTTACCGAGGGCTTGAAATGGTCTCTTCTGAACCTTTCCAGGGACAGACAGAGGTCATCGAGGTAGGGAAGAGGGCCTGCACGTTCAATGCCTGCTTTGTTTCCATTCTTGGGTCAGCCCAAGACTAGATGATGAACATTTTTCAGCTACTGCAGATGCTATGGAAGGACCCCTGCATTAGTCAGAGTTCTCTAAAGAAACAGAGAAAATCTATTGGGAGGAAACTTATTAGACTGGCTTATAGGCTGTAGTCTGACTGGTCCAACAATGGCTGTCTCTCAAAGGAAAGCCCAAGAGTTGGACAGTTCTCTACGCCAAAGGCCTGTCTGTTTCAGCACTCCCAATCCAGAGCTGCTGATCTCCGGTCTATGTTAGAACCTCCCCCCACCCCCAAAGTGGGTTCTAATAACAGCAAAGGAACGCTCCCAGTGGCCCGATAGGTTAGCTTGCCAGTGAGACTGAGAGCAAACAGGCAAAAAGCAAAAGCCAGAAGGTGTGGCCCAGAGTTGGGGTGACTCTTTCCACCTGCAAGGATCTGATTAAGAAAATCCCTCACAGGCATGCCCAGCTGCCTGTGTTTTCACTGATTCCAGGTGTAGGAAGTTGACAACCCAAATCAGCCAGCTCGGCTTCTGTGGCTCTCCATGGATGCTGTGGAATGCGTTCCCACCATGGTGTGGGCTATTGTAGTTGAGGAATGGGAGAGCTGTGATCACAATTCTGAAATCTCAGTATGTTTGAGGACTTCAGCTTCTCTTTGTGGCTGTTTCCTGGTTTCCACATTCTATCACCATAAAATTATTTTTGTTGCTACTCCAGAACTGTAATTTTGCTACTGCTATGATTTGTAAAATGCAAATATCTGATATGCAGATGGTCTTAGGTAACCCCTGTGAAATGGTCATTTGATTCCAAAGGGGTCTTGGCCCACAGGTTGAGAAACAACTGCATCACGATGGCAGAGATCCAGGGTTGTTCTGGGCCAGTGAGAGGCAGGTTTTCTTCACTAAGTCCTGGGCAGGTAGGCAGGCTGGCAGGAAGGGTATCTCTATTGTCATTTGAATTCTGGGCTGACTTATCAGCTAATCACAGTTAGAAAAAGCCCAATATCCCTTAAGTGCCATGTACCAGTACTATAGGGTTGTGTGACCCATACATCTATCAATACAGCCCTCCTTGGTCTTCCTGGAACTGGTCTGACTCATGACTGTTAGCAGAGATGGACTAGGGACATGATCGTGAACCCTAGACCAGGGAGCTGTCTGTTGTTACCTTCCTAATAGAGACATAGTCATGTGACCACTGAGGCCACCGTTCTATAACCATACAGTGTCTGTGCTGTGTTTATTGTGGCATCCTATCAAGGACTCTACCAACATCCAAATATTGTCCTCCTTGGGGACATTTATGTAAGGTTTGTATGGTATCAGTGACCATTTTCTCCTACCTCAGACCTGGAAGACCTGGCATCATAAAAGGAAGCAAATTTGGTGCTGATGCTTGTGTCTGGTGACTGGCACAGAGGGTCTGGGGTTGCGGCCTTGCCTGACACTGGAGTCAGGAATGAGAGCAGTCGTGTCGTTTACCTTTTCTCAACAGAAACCTGTCTCCAGGGAGTGCCTTGATTTCGCTATTTTCATGTTCTTGCCATGACCAAAACCACAATGTCACGGTGACGTGTCCTGCGGAAGACTGCTGTGACACGGACCAATTTGGCTTATTGTCAGGGCAGCTCAGGGTCCTTTTGAAGAAGGTGGTCTATTTGATATCAGTAACCTTGGGGTTCTGTTACAGGACTGGGAACTGAACCCCTCCCCAGGGGTATGAGCAGTCAGACATCCACCTGCTACTGGGTACCTGTAGATAGCGAACCTGATTCCTGCTCTTCCTGGAACACGGAGGAGAGGCAGGGAACTGGGAAATAACTTTGTCTTTGCAGAACATGGAGTCTGCAGGCTGCCTAGAGCGGGTGGGTTAGGAACAAGGCCTTGATGACTCCTCTGCCAAACAAAGGCTTCAAATGAATACTATGCTTGCGACCCCTCAAGCTGTCTTCCAATGAAAACACCCTGCTAGGCTAGCCTATTGTCCCCACTCACAAGTCTAGGCTACGGAGAAAACAAATGGATGATGCATTGTTTTTGACTAAAATATCATAGCCTAGTTGAATTGGGAGCTTGGGGCTGACTCCAGGTGAGTGTCACAGGGTCTCTTACTATTGTTTCACTGACCTGCTGAGCATGCTAGCTGTGGCTTGCAGCACCTCAGGGCTTGCCTCCAGCACTATAGGGGGATGCTCAAGCTTTGGCTTTGTCCCTCATCCTAGGTCTCCCAGAACCCTACCTGATTCCCTTCCATACCTGTGTAAAACCACAGAGGTACCTCTGAGTGTGAGCCTTTTGGTGGAGTTGAGACTGATACAGAGAAAGGGACTCTGGGGAGAAGCCTCTAGGCCAATGGGAGGCAGGTGTTCCTCACTAAGTATAGGTGGGCAGGAAGGAAGGGTAGCTGTTATCTCTCAGGCTCTGGGATGGTTTATCAACTAATCCATTTGAAAACAAAACAACAAAAACACCAACAAAGAACCCAACCCAAATCAAGACCCTGCAAGTGCCATGCTCTAATGGGCCAGGACTGTATGACACATATCTGTGTAACTCTTGATGGTCTTCCAAGAACCAGCCTGGTTGCATGGGCTGTTAACAAGGACAATGGCTGAGGGACAGATGTGGCGTGCAGACCAGGCAGAGAATTGTCTCCTGTACGTGTTTTTTTTTTTTTTAATTTCATTAAAAAATATCCTTTTTAAAATTCTGCTAATCAAAGTGTGACAGGATTGGCTAGCTCATTAGGTTTAATTGTTCAGCCATCTCTTCTTGATGGTGTTGGTGTTTTGAACCCCTAACGGTTCATGGCTGAACACAGGAGAAAAGTGACTTACCTTTCAGATACTGAGTTTTGCTTTCCTGGAAAGCGCTCTCAGTAACTCTGATGCTCTGTGCTCCTGTTTCTAGACCAGCTCTTGCTTTGCCAGGACCTGGCCCCTCTGTCAGTTCTGGTCTGCCTGAGGCAGGTCCCAGGGATCAGGGTTCTTGGAGGTCAGACACTTTTCCCCTCCGGAGGCAGCATTCAAAGGACAGGAGAATAGGGAACCTGGCTGTGAATTCTTAAGGAATTCTGTCTTTTCAAGTTGGCTTCGCTTATCCTTTTCCTTAGACTGTCTTTTTCTTATGTCAGAGTTTGATGAGAAAGAACCTAGTATATGATCTTTTCTGTAGTCTTAGAAAAGACATGTGTTTCTATCGCTGTAAAGTATAGCTACTGTGTTTACTCTATAAAGAAGAAGATCATGCCTTAGTTTTAAAGTTCTATCTCAAGTACATCAATAGCAGGCCAACTGTGTGCTAATTGGTATGACCTTGCATTATAATGGCAGGTTGACTATAAAATTCTCCTTTTGAGAGATGACCTTTTGGGAGAAATGTTCAAATCTAGTGGAGTGATTCATCACTGCTGAATGCGTGTGAAGATTTTCTGGGGTTTCACGTGTCTTAACATTTTGTTCCGGTTGTGAGGTACACATTCTGGTCATTCGGTTTACCTAGTAAATTTAATCAGAAGAATTAAAAACTAAGAATTCAAAACTGGATGTAACAATACTTGCATTTTAACAAGTGCCAGGAACAAATATTTGTCTAGTGAGTGAACAAGACACACCTGGGAAGCTGGTTGAGTCACACAACATGGTTCTGATACTTTTCACTCATTGATAACTTGGAGCTGGAGATCAGGTTTTAGGTGACACAGCTGGGCATGGTGGTGCCTGCCCGCAATCCCCGTACTTGGGAGGTGGGTGCTGGAAGATCAGGGGTTCAAGGTCAGCCTTGGCTACATAGCAAGTCTGAGACTACTGGAGGCTCCAAGTGACAATGCTTCGAAGAGAGTGAGAGAAGTGTGAGGAAGAAAGAGTGGATGGAAAGAAACATGGAGGAGAGAGAGAAGAGAAAAGCAACAAAGAAATGGGTGCTATGGAATAATCCTCCTGTCTATGGTGTAAATATATGTCGCCATGATTGATTTAATAAGCAAGCTGGTCAATAGCTGGACAGGACTCGGCTAGCTGGGAGAACCAAACTGAGAATGATGGGATGAGGAAAGACAGAGCTAGTGGAGTCACCAGCCAGACAGAGAATGAATCAGAAACACAAAATGGGATGGAAGTAAAAGCCACAAGCCTTGGGGTAGCACGTACATTGATAGAAATGGGCTAAGTTGTAAGAGCTAGTTAGTAATAAGCCTAAGCTATTGCCTGAGCATTTACAATTTTTTCTTTAGTTTTTTGAGACAGGGTTTCTCTGTGTAGCCCTGGCTATCCTGGAACTCACTCTGTAGACCAGGCTGGCCTCGAACACACAAAGATCCACCTGCCTCTGCCTCCCAAGTGCTAGTATTAAAGGTGTGCACCACCACTACCTGGCTGCATTTGTAATCTATATTAAATTTCCGAGTCAGTTGTTTGGGAAGCAGCTGCTGGTTGTTAGGGAGCAAGTGATCAGAAAACACTCCCACCTACAAATGGAAAAAGGAAACTTCCACCTACAAATGGGAAAAGAGAAGAGGAAAAAAGAAAAAAGCTAAAGAAGAGAGGTGCTTGTGCCTGACACACGTGCCTCACAGCCTGTCTGCCTGGCACTGTAACCCGGACCAGTGGTGTGAGAATCTAATAATGCAGGTCACTCTTTTTAGAAAACAGGCCCTCTGCCTTAAGTTGCCCAGAAAAGACCTATAAAAGCTGCCAAGTATGCATAGTCTCAGACTCCAGGTATACAGAGCCATCTCCAGGGTGTTCCCTACAAAGATGAAAAAACTGTGAGATCACACAATTCTATAACAGAAAAAGGGCTGTAGAGTGGTCCACCCCATGAAAACCTCTCGCCCTCAGAAGAGAAGCTAAAAAAGACAAGGGTCCAGAGAGGCCCAGGCTGTGGCCATGCTGATACTCCTTTCACTACGATATCAAAGGAAAGAACACTGGGAGCTGTGTCTACTGGGTGAGGGAAGGACGGTCAATACCTGTCAACACAATGCGTCAAGAAGAACACTCATGGATAGGCTCAGGCCCGGGAACGTGCAGAAGACCTGGTCTTACTGTACTGTGAGATGCAGCAGCTCTGGCCTGCTCCTGGCACCGGTGGTGAACATGAGACAGTGACAGCTTACTGATTAGGCCAATAGGAAATAAGCAGGTGAGGCACCTGTCAAGTGCTAAAGTTTCTTCTTCCTGCCATTTCTGGTCGTCCTCAGCAGGAAGGGTACCAGTAGCTGATGGCGGCTAACTGTGTATCTGAGCCACATAGATGAGCACTCTGAAATTGATGTTCCTTCTTTGCCCCCATTTTATATGATATCTACATTGCTTCTGTCTGGGCCCCCGCATTCCTGTCTCACCCATCCCATTCTAGACTTAGTTCAGGTCCACTTGGGTTGTGAAATCTCACTTCTGATCATCTAAATGAGTGGTGTGTGCTACCAATGGATGGTGTGTGCTTGGAATAGTCCTGCCTCTGGATCGTGGGGGGACAGGAGAAGGGTAAGAACCCTGCTAGACATGGAGAGTAAGCCAGAGTGAAATTACTACACGCACATTTTTGTCCATTGTTTCCTATCAGGCGAACCCTCTCCATTCCTTCAATCGTAAGCTCTGTAATTAAGTCCTTGTAACTCTTTGATCAGCAATAATAGCTGTTTACAACAGGCGAGGCGTGGCTGTACTGAGTGGCTGAGTGGGTGGCTCCCACCACAGACTAGTGCCAGCTGGAGCCCAGTAGGAGACAGACATGGGCACTGTCCCGTCTTTGCCATTTCTCCACAGCTTCCCCTGAACATTGCTCTTCCATTGACCTCGGGTTCTCGGGCAGAGCAAGAGTGAGCGAGCTAGGTAGACTATGACCTGTGACCTCCATGTTGGAGAGCAAGTCACACTGCTTATGGAAAAAGAGGAGGTAAAGAGTCTGAGGGACAGCCACCTGCCTCACCCTGAGCTCCTTTAAGTGGACTTAAGAGCCGTTCTTCATATGTATTATCAGATGCTTCTGAGGCCCTGGAAGGACCATGGTCAGGGCTTCCGCTAGCATCTGCTGGCTGCTGCAAAGCTGTCCAGCCAGGGTCTGTTTCCCTGACCCTCT
>PVIU01011536.1:0-64322 GCA_004026605.1 Ondatra zibethicus
AAGGAAGGAAGGAGGGAAGGAGGGAAGGAAGGAAGGAGAGAAGGAAGGAAGATAGGCAGACTATGGGAAGGATACCTGTAGTAGAGATTGAAAAATGCAGTTTGGGGCTGGGAGTTATGGCTCATGCCTTTAATATCAGCATTCTGCAGGCAAGAGGATCTTTGAGTTGGTGGCCAGTCTGGTCTACAAACTGAGTGCCAGGATAGCCAGGACTACACAGAGAAGCCCTGTATTGAAAAACCAAAAAGAAGAGGAGGAAGAGAAGGTGGGAAAGAAGGAGGAGGAAAGCCTTGAAGAAAGGGTCAGAGCATGTACAGGGTCCTCAAGCCAGTGACCTCTGTTGAGTGACAGACTAGCACAGGGTAAGGCAGTCTTTCTGGAACATGGTTGCACAAAGACAGAAGACTCATGGATCACCACATGATCTCCATGACCTAAACAGAACCTGGTAAAATGCCGTGGCTCAATAAATCCATACTGAAGGAGCAAAGAGCTAAGGGATTAGGGACAAGAAAAAAATGGGAATGAAGAGGAGATACACAAGAAAACTAGGAAGTTTTATATGATCTTTGAGGGACCATGGCTTGTCCTCAGAAGGAAACAAAAAGCTCATTTAAAAATTTAAACACTATTGTTCTGTACTTTCTACAAGCCCCCAAATCCCTTGCACATTGAAACTAGCATAAATCAAAACTGCCTTGATCGTACCCACTGCTATACTGCTCAGCTGCCTAACTGCGGGGCATCAGCTGTTTCCCATGGGGTCACTGCAGCTGCCCAATCTGACCGGATAGGAGCATGTTGTATAATCCTGGATGGAGAAAAGGCCCACATTCAAAATTCTAATTACAGGTTCTGCTGAGTGCGAATTCATTTTTGCACATCTGAAAGGCAAAATCTCTTTAAGATGCATCACAGTGTTGGGAGCTGTCTGTAGAATATTTTCTTGCTTCTGGGTGTATTTGCTTACTGCTTTATTCAACTTAGTGTTCACGACAGCCTTTCAAAGCGCCAGTATCTTTACAGATTGTAGGCAGGAGTGGAATTGCAATTTTGAATAGCTAGCCCAAAATTAATACGAAGAGACTGATAAACTTAATGACCTTGGGTGAGACACCATGATTCAGGGTTCTTTCAACAGGAAGACGGAATATAAATTACAAAAGCCATATTTATGTAGAGACAAAATCAGATAACTGTCCCATGATCCATAAAAGATGAACAAGAGGTCTGAATGCAGGCTGGTTTTTAGCAGACTATAATTTAAAGGAGGCAGTGAGTGCAGGAAGGGTAGTGATATTCAGATAAATGGTATCTCATCTTAGCATGCAGAATGACAGACACAAATGTATGTCAGAAAGGAAAGACTTTACAACCATTATCACACGTTCTTCCCCTATTTGTAGGCATCAGCACGAGGAGAGTGAGCGTTTCAGAGAAGCAAAATTTAATACATAATCTCTCATCACAAAAGATACATTGCAAACTTCCACTTAGTCTTAGGTCAAGGCAGAAGCAATTAAAATCCTCAGAAAGACAGAGAATATTTAATGATAGATAGTGGTACTTTGCAGGTGTCTCTAGAGAAATTTTACAAATGGATACAAGAAATGACGTTGCATGTTGCTGCTGCTGTGGGTGATGATGATGATGATGTCATGTAGTGGCCAAGGCTGGGACTGCTGAGGACGGTTACAGAGAAGAGCAGAGGCATTCCACCAGCATCAGGAAGGAAAGGGAGTTGGGGGGTCACAGAGACACAGAGAAATGGTTAGGGAATCAAAGCCTTGCACAGACAGAAAAAGGGCTCAATAGCTCAATTGTCTAGAATGAACAAAATTGGATCTCCAATACCAGAAAAAGAAAGAGAGCAAAAAGAAGAAAGGAGGGAGGAGAAAGAGAAATAGTAAGGAAGGAGGGATGGATGATAAAGGGAGAAAAGGAAGGAATGAGAGAGGGAGGGAAAGAAGAAAGGGAGAAAGGGAAGGGTAAGGATGAAGGGAGGGAAAGATGAATGGAAGGGAAGGAGGAAAGAAAGGAGGGGAAAAAAGGAAGAGGGGAAAGGAAGAAGGAATGGAGCGAGGGAGAAGATGATAAAGGAAAGAAAGGAGTTTTGAGAGATTCCAAGGAAGAAAGCCTTAGTTCAGTCTAGAAGAAGGAACCCAACAGCCACATCTACACGTGAAGCCATATAAACCAAAACCTCAGAATGATGTACGGTGCTGTGACGTTATGCAGAGTTGTGTTTATGTTCAAAGACCTCCAGCAAAATGATTTTGGCATGCTGTGGAAAAACCTGCTTACAAGGTGCCATGTGTAAAAACCCCGAGGGTAGGAGAGATGGCTCAGCAGTTAAAGGAATTTGCCACCAAGCCTGATGATTTAACTTCAAGTGTGGGCCCCATGGCTAGTTTTTGTCAGTATCTAGCATACCGAGATACACGTGGCCATATTGTAAGACTCCCAGGGGCTGTCATTCCAGCTCCAGAGGATCCAGTACCCACTTTGGTCTCTGTGAGCGCCTACACTCATGTGCACATGTACCGCCTACACTCATGTGCACACATACCCACCCACAACCACACCCATTTCCCCTTCCGCACCCGTACCCCTGTGATTTTCACATTACAGGATTAGGACCATTGTTATACAAAAGATCAAATTTTGTACATAAGCTTCCTATATTTTTATATTCTTTGCCATCAAATAACTGAAAAAAAATCTCTCTTAAGAGAACACTTTTAATCTATGACAAAAATTTGTCTTTCCATGTTCTTTCAGTCTCTGACTTTAGTTAATAATTATCACAAACATCCCTAAGAATTAGGCTGAAATATTTTTCAAGAATATTAAAAAATCCTTAATCATCTTTTGGTGATTCACAGACCAACTCTGCCAAATATTTGTACAATTCATTTTTACAAGATAGCTCAATTGGACAATTTTCACGAATCAAAATTACCATTTTCCTTTATATGTAACCAGATCCCATTGAGTTTGATTTCAAATATGCTAATTTACTACTGTCATTTTTGTAAAGCTATAAATAAATAAATGTTGTTCTCATGTGAAATTATTTATAGGAGACTATAATTTTTGGCTCATTTTATTTATTTTATGAGAAAAATGAGTTGTGAACATTTTTATAAGTGTTAAGCTATTTCACATTTTAATGATTTCCCAACCAAGTGTTCCCTTCATCCGCATTTGCTATGATGTCATAGCAATCATGCACATTATAAGTGAACTTGTATGGACATTCTTCTCCAAGTTCATTTTAATATTTAGAAACTGCTGGTGCTTCCTTCCGTGGGGCCTTTGGTTGGATGCATTTTCTTCCTCTAAGAACGCTGGTAGCAATACACTATTCACAATCATGGAACCAACTGCTGATGTCAGGAGTATAAATTTATCATGAGTTGTATGTGGTATCTTCGTGACTAATCAGTATGCAAATGTATTCTCATTTTGTTTTTTTTTCTACGTTCTCCACCGGAATGAGTTGCTTCCCCCCCATGACTAATGTCAAAGACATTCTCCGAACTGATTTTTTACTCTCATTTTCTCTAACATTCCAGATAAGCTGGTGTTCTTTATTTATTTAGTTATTGTTGGTAACTACATGATAGTTTCTATGATTAGAAACAAGCTGTTTAGCCAGGCAGTGGTGGCACACACCTTTAATCCTAGCACTCGGGAGGCAGAAGCAGGAGGATCTCTGTGAGTTTGAGGCCAGTCTAGTCTACAAGAGCTAGTTCCAGGAAAGGCCCCAAAGCTGCAGAGAAACCCTGTCTTGAAAAACAAGAAACAAAAAAACAAAAACCAAAAACAGACTGTTTGGTAGTCCCAATATCTAAGCTCATGTAATTGTCAGATTAACAGATAATTATTTATCTCAAATCTTACCAAAACTATTTTTCAATGTCTCTTATTACCATACAGTATATATGCACCACTAAAATACATATCTATATATATGATGGTGCCACTTCTTTCCATGTGACATTTCTCCTTCTTGTATCTAAAACACTCATATGCTAAAACACTTGGCAATTCCAAAGACTGTTAATGATATTTCAAATATAAACTGGATTTATATTGTGCTAAATGTTGTTGATGATACACATTGGTAACTACAAAATTAATTAATGTATTTGATAACTGGTTTTATACTACATAAAAGCCAGTCTAATGTCCACCACTATTTTCAGCTCCTAACAAATATCTCAGAGTATAGCTCAAAATTAATGTATAACTCTTAAAAGATGACCATGATCTCTGGGTTGAGAGAGACAATGAGAAGAGGCTTTGTTTTAAATAAGTATCTAGCATAGAAACACTTCTGGAATGTTTCCCCCATAAAGTCAAGAAAAGCAATGACAGAGATGATTAGAATAGATAATTTTAGGAGTCTGAAAACCTGTCAAAAGCTTGTACCAATCTGAGAAGCACTTAAGTAAAGAAGCAACTGACTTCAGAGTCCCCTCTTTGAGTTCTGAGGCATTTTCTTCATCCTATTCCCCATCATTTCTCCCCAGTCGAGTGAAAACTAGAAGAGGAAAAGAATGAAGAAAAAGGGCTCCAAATATGTCCAATGACCCACAAGGTATCAGCAAACACACACACACGCACACACACAGAATTTGAAAGGTAACAGGCAGAGGGAAAAGGTGGAATAATACTTGAAGAGACTTTGGCTGCAGTTTTCCCTAAGTGATAGCCATTCTTGCCCTGCATGTCTGAGAAGTCTATAATGAAGCCAAAGGAGACAATCACAAAAGCCTCACTGTTCAGACGCGTCACGCTTAAAGTATAAAACACTAACACAGAGACTCGTGAACACAACAAGGAGAACACGATTCACCACACATGGCGGATCCTAATAGCAAAATATGAGTTATCATTGTATACACGAGGGACCAGAGGGCGTATGATGACACTGAAGCTGTTGAACATTACAACAGAACCAACTCAAATTTTTATATCTAGCTCAACTATTTTCTTCAAATACAAAAGAGATAGACAGATAAATGGTTACCAGTAGCAATATCCTAAACTACAGTATCCGTAGTCTGTCAGGATCAAGTTAAAGGGTTAGACATTAACTGTGGCCCACATGAAGAAATTGGGAGTGCTGACAGAGGTTGCCAGATACAAAGATAAATAGAAAATATGATATAAATTCATTTCTATTTGTAATGCTTTTTTTCTATATGACTCATAATGCAATACCATAAAGCAATAATAATTGGATCAATTTATAAAGATAAAATGTTTATGATATAACAGCACAATGGGGTAAAAAGATTAAACAGTTGTACTGGGATAATTTTGAGGACTCTACAATTGATATTAAGTTAGCACAATACCAAGAACTGCTTTGTTTTATTTTAAAATGAGAATTGTAGTCCTCAGTATGATCACTATGAAAATAACTGAAATATAATAAGGAATAATAAGCAGTTAACATTTTGTAATTAAGGGGCTGGAGCTATGGCTCAGAGGTTAAGAGCACTAGCTACTGTTCCAGAGGACCTAAATGTGGCTCATAACCAATCATCCAGTTCTAGAGAATCTGATGCCCTCTCCTGGCCTCCGTGTGAACCAAACACACATGTTCTGCACAGACACACATGCACACAAACACTCATATACAGTAAGTAAATAAATAATTTAAAAGATTACATATTTGAAAATATTCATTCAATAGAATATGTTTCAATGGATTAATAGAACCACAAAAATTTTACATATATAAATAAGTAGCAAAATGGCAGGTGTAAATTTTACTTGATCTGACATTATATCAGTAAATGTACTAAACACTAAATAAAAGGCAGGGATTGATAGAGGGGTTAAATTTTGATTCAATTATATGCTATATGCAACAGGCATATTTTAGAATAAAAGATATGAAGAGGACCACCGAGATCCAAAGGCATGTATTATTTAGTTCCATTTATATCAAATATCAAATCAAATCAACATGAGTATAAGATGTATTTGTGTGTTAGTATAATAACATTTATGCTAAGGGTGGTAAAGGGAGTCAGGGAAGACAGGAAGGGGGCATCTTGACTCATGATTAAGGATCTTAGATACTCTTCTGAGAAAGAAACCTGACTTGAAGTGTTTTGCTTTGTATTTTAAAATCCAGCAACGCCTAATCTGTGTTTCTGAAGGACTTGCCCCAGCAACAACACAGGACTGTACTGTAAACTATGAGACTTACAGCCACTTAAAAATCAAAGCAAGAGACGATGAAGGCTTCCACTTGGGGAGGAGGAGAGTAAAGAAATGGACAAAATGAATCAGGAGTCACTGTCTTCTGTGCTGAACTTCCAACTCAGCTTGGTAATTTAACTGTACACGACAAAGGACAGTCACACTCCTGACACTACTCTTATATAGGCGACTACAAATGAGGTCTGGTAGATCACCTACAGGCTCTTATGGTTTTCAAATATGCTTATAACAGACAATAGTGAATGCTCATGCCCCAGAGGGCTCCAAATATGTCAGGATCTTTGCAAAGATTTTTATTACAGTTAGCACAAAACCATCTTATGACCTGTTCGGGTCTTTGTCCACTTGACGCAAAACAGAGAGGAGGGAAACTCAAGCGAGAAGATGCCTCCATGAGATTGGCCTGTGGGACATTTTCTTGGTTAGTTATTGAAGTGAGAAGTGATTGATATAGGGATGGCCTAGCTTCCTCTATGTACTGCCACCCCTGGACAGGTAGTCCTGGGTGTTTAAGAAAACAAACTGAGAAAGCCAGGAGGAGTCAGGCAGTTAAGTGGCATTCCTTCATGGTCTTTGCCTCAGTTTCTGCCTCCAAGTTCCAGACTTGACTTCCCGCCAGTGATAGGCTATAAACAGCAAGCCAAATAAACCCTTTCCTTCGAAAGTTGCTTTGGGTCATTGTATTTTCTCACGGCACCAGAAAACCTAAGATACAACTGAATTCACATCTCATTGCCACAGATTTGGGACAAATAAGGTTTCTCTAGCTATATACAATTATATCTAAGTGAAGATGGCAAGATTCTAATAAAGTCTTCCTTGGATGACCCACACTAAACCTAAGATATCAGCCTTCAGCCTGAAAGCAAGCCAGCATCTCTGTTCCGTGTAAGTGACTGTTTCAAACACAGCTTAGGGTGGAGTCATTAAATAGCTCTTCAAGAGTCTAAGCTTCTGCCTGTTGCCTTAAAGCTTCAAAGGCTTCAGAATCCCCATTTCATAATTAGCTGAATGTCCCTGACTAGCATTTATGCACTGTGTGGGGTGTGTTCTTGACAATGAATTTGTTTCCTTGGAAATGTAACTGCCCCAAATTCAATTTGAGCAGGAATATCCTTTACAGCAGCTTTTCAGGAATGGAGATAAAGCATTGGATGATTAGAAATGACATATTGTCTTATAGAATATTAAAGTAACATCAGAGTGAAATTCTATCTTCTTCTGACAGCGCCAAAGAAGCTCTATTGACATAGAGACATTTCGTTCTAGGGATCCAACTCTACTGACAAAAAATAATGAAAAGAGACTGATATTTCAAAAATTTGTTTTCTAATTTCACTTTGGAAATCTAGCTGAAATAAACAAGGTAATACCCAAGGCTTTGAACTACTGTCACACAGTGGGATTCTCATGGCAGCATTATTTTCTGTGACAGCATGAACCACAATGAGATCGGCCATGTTTTACCAATGCACAATCTCAGAACAATTACTGACTTTTGATGAGTACATCCAACAACCTCAGTGTGTGGCTATGTTGGGCAACATCAACTGTGGACCCTCTAAGATCATGACTACCACTCTGAGATGCAGGGTAAGTTAAGTACCACAGATTTTACCCTATGTTATGAAATATATAATATAGAAATAAAAATTACTTTCTCGTTCAGGACATTTGTTGGGGTAATCAACTAATTTATTTTCTAGTGACAGTCATAGTAACACTTATTCCTATTCTTTTAAAAGTATCTAGTATATATTATTTTAGTAATGAATATGTACATGTTGATATGTGGGTATGTGCAGATGTGAGTGCATCACCTATGGAGTGCGGAAGAGGGTGCCAGATTCCCTGGATCTGGAGTCACATATGGTTTTTAGCTGCTGGGCGTGGGTACTAGAACTGAACCTTGGTCCTCTATAAGAGCAGCAAGTGCTCACTGAGCCATCCATTCGCTAACCCCTACTTGATTCTTAATTATCCAATGTTTGAAAAAAAATTGGCCTTTTAGCGTTTCAGTTTTGTTCACATTATTATGATATATAATTTGTAATTCTTGTGGATTCCAGATTATGAAAAATAGCAAATCAGTGGTCATTTAAAAGGATGTACCACATATGGGTAAAATTTGCTTTTTCTGTAAGCCAAATGCATGCTGAAGGTATGATTTGATCTTTGATCAACGTGAGAATATATATTCTGCTATGATACTCCACCAACATCACCGGTAGAACCCTGAAGCCAGTTTCCTTTTTTCTACATTCTATGTCAATCACATCACTCGTGGGCGTAAACATGCAATGACTGCCCATCCACCCGCACATTTATCAATCACCCAGCTTCGCTAGAGGCTCTTATTCCCGGTTCTCACACTCAGAGCTTCCTGCTGCTCCAGTTTTCCTTGCTTTTGCTCCTTCCCATCCTGCATACACACCTGCCTCTGCAGGGGAATGCCCGCCAACGTGCTCTGTACCAAGGCAACCTCCTAACCTGTACCCTTTTGTCATTTGTCATTTCCAGATCCCATTCCCAGACCTCCCTGGCCACAATACAATTTCTGTCTTAACAAGAGTAACTGTGACTAATGCCTGTTTCACCTAAGAGCCTGTCGTTGCCATGACAGAAAAGACCGCATTTGTCTGTGTCGTCCTCTCCATTGCGCTCCCTGTATCGTGTGGCATCTTAGGCACTATTGGAAAAATGAGGGGCCAGCTATCCCTCCATTACCTTAACGTCTGTATTACCACTGATCTAGATAAATTCAAACCACTTTCAACATGAACACTAGACTCTAATAACTAAAGTCACTTAATATTACATTCTATTAGCGATACACTCAATCCTAGTGAACACACAGGCCTCCCTTTGAGACAAAATCACAGAAAATGCAGAAGCCTGGGAGTCAGGTTGAGACAACTAACAGGAGTTAGTATTTGGATTAAAATTACGTCCACAGCATGTGGCAGAGCAAGGTAAAATGAGAGACTTTAAACAAAATGCTCTTTTAAAACATTTCAAAGCTTTTGAGTCTCTCTTTAAAATCTTAGGCATAAATGCCTTTTGTCATAACTAGATTCCATTTTTGCCTGGATAGAAACAGCTCGAGAATTGTCTAATGCCCGTACCAACCGTGAAGTCTTATGGAGCCTCCCCAGCAAGCCACAGGAGGCAAAAACGGTTAATCTAGCTTCATGGTGCATTTCAGAAAGGCTGGGTCACTTGTTCAAGGCGACACAGACACCGTGGCAGAGCAGGGAGCTAGGGCAGTGACCCAGACCTACAAACGCAGGGCCCAGGAAACAATCTGCCAGTGAGTTATAAGCCGTATGCCACTTCCAGAAACAACTGCCCATTCTGAAGCCGCCAAAGACTGAATGGAGCAGAGGCGTAAACAAACACCTACAGCTGCTGTCACAGCCTCTGATGCAGACCCCATGATTACACCCGTGTGACTCATGCAGCGTCCACGGAAGGCCATTTGCATACATTTCGGGTTATTAGGTGACCAGAGCTCTTTGGTGCTCCTTCTGTCCTCACATTACTTTTGAATTATTTTTATGAGTATGGGTCTACCTACACGCACATATATGCACCACATGTGTACATATATGAATGTACCTCTATGCACATATGTGTATAGTGTGGGTGAGGAATCAGAAGAGGCCAGAAGACGCCATTCAAGTCCCTTAGAATTGGAAAAACAAGCTGGGCGGTGGTGGCACACACCTTTAATCCCAGCACTGGGAGGCAGAGGCAGGCAGATCTCTGTGAGTTCGAGACTAACCTGGTCTACAGAGCAAGTTCCAGGACAGGCTCCAAAGCCACAGAGAAACCCTGTCTCGAAAAGTGAAAAAAAAAAAAAAAAAAAAAAAGGAAAAACAGGCAGCCATTTGAGCAGCCATGCAGGTGCTGGGAACCAAACCCAGATCTTCTTCAAGAGTCGCTGGTGCTCTTAACCACTGAGACACTGCTCCAGCGCTGGCCAGAGTGCATTTGCTTTTCAAAGTCTGGGAATGTAATTAAAGTGCTCGCCTGGCATATGGGAGGCTCTGGTTTGATTCCTCAGCACCGGGAAGAAAGAATAAAAGAGGGAGTAGAAGGGAAAGGGAAGAAAGGATCAATGTTGTATAGGGTCTTTCTGTGACTCGATTGCCTGTCAGTCCCAGGCTATTTTCCGGTAGTTCACTGGATGACATTAAGATGTCCTAATGTTACTAGACAGTTAAAATTATCATTTGTTAAGCCATCAAGATAACTGAGTCACTGTGGGTCTCATTTGCGGTGGCATGACTAAACGAATTGATGCTGGGCTGCTATTAACATGTTAATATAAAAAATGCCTAGCTTGATCTTTCGGATCCCTCTGCAGTCTTTCACTGTGAGATTTGAGGCTGTAATGTTCCCTACTTTGCTAAGGTTCCTTGCGAGGCCAGCAGAACCTCTCAGAACACTGCCTCCTGGGCCCACTTGCTCCACTAGAGGTGCCCTAAGAGAGGGTCCAGATAGATGCGCAGCCTGACATCTTAGAGGAAGCAGAAGGCGTTTGGGAACAGCTCCCCCGACTATCAATCATTAATTAGCTTTTCCCCCCACCGGACTGCCTGGCTCAGAGCCCTCACGGTAGGTGGTCAGCTCACTGGGAATTTATATCTACAGGCTTCTTCTCTTCTGAAACCCAAGCCCCTTCGACCCCTGTCATCAAAACTGGAGGCATTTGAAGATTTACTAAAACACTTCCTTTTACAGGGCAGTTTTGCAAATAAGCAAATGAACACTTGCTTATCCTCTTTCTGTTCCCTTCAGCCATGATCCTTTGAGACACCTCCCAGAAGGGAAGTGGTCCAGGGGCTTCCATAAAGGGCATGACCTTGGCAGCCTAACCTGAGACCTCTACAATGCTTTTTTTTTTCTTGGTTGCCATCCTCTTGCATCTTTCCCGCTTTCTGACTTCATTTTATTGCAAATGCAAACTGGAGGGTAGGAATGACTGAAGTTCTTTGGGTGACAGAAAAAGAATTACCCCCAACACTGCTAAGAAGACTTCCTGTCAGCCCTTTCCTCTGGCGTGGGAGTTGGGATATGATGAGAATCGGCCTTTCCAGAAACAACAGAGTCAATCAGCCAAACGCTGACTGAAGCAGAGAGGCAGCAACAGTAGCTCTTTCTTGTGTTACTTCCATGCTCTTAAAGTAAGAGCCCCTTAAAGACGTCTATTTCTATCCCATCCTGAAGATGCTCTTATCTTGAAATGATGCCCTCCTGAAGTTCAACACTAATGACCCATTTGATGACCTCATTTTAATTTTGATATTGCACTCCGGGGAAAGTCAGAGGACCTTCGTAGCTATCTGATTCTGAGTCACCAGTTACTGCTAAGCTTTCTTAAAAATAAACTTAAGCTGTAAAAGAGTAGTAATTCCTACTCTGCATTTTCATAAACTAATAAGAAGATTAAAATCATATACTATAAGAGGCTGGAGAGGCTGGCAGAAAGAGTTCAGACATTAGAATCAAGCAATTTAAAACACTTAACGCTGAATATCGGTGTCACTGTGGCCAAAAGGAATCTAACTTTTCTGAGCAGGGAGTCATCAAATCTACCGAAATGGATTGCTGTGAGTTTTTGGAAAGAGAAAATTTGCCAGCCAGAGTCAGTTACAGAGCTGGCACGCCATAATTGTTAGTACCGTTCAAAACCACAAATCTTCATCAAACACAAAGTATGTTGCCTGTTTCCCAAAATCGTAAGACTGACTATGAGACACCATAGCAAGGGCAGGGAGTCCAAAGAAGAAGAGGTCACTGGCCTAGGCCTGGCCACCAGTGAACAAAGGAATTGGTTCAAAGTTAACTTGAAATGTTACCATTGAAGTCACCAAAGAAAAAGCATAAGGCGAATTAATCAGTAAATAGTAAATTAATCACCCATCTAAAAGAGGCATAATTATATTATCATAATCAAAAGGAACTTATGAAAAGTCACGACAATATAAATTCTGTAATTATTTTCACCCTAAACTAAATGCAGAATTTTTAAGTCTATTGTCTGATAAAATGAGATTTTGAGTTTGGTATGATTATGAATAAATCTGTGTATTCAGTTGTCTTATAGCTTTCATTTTTACTCAAAAGCAACATATGTGAGTCCTCATTTCCCAGCTCTGCTTCTGGAAGGATCTTGGAAGTGTTCATTCTGCACACAGATGTTTGGACCTTGTGTCTACCTTGAATTGTACAGCTAGTGTGGAGACCAGTTCTATTCTTGACATTTGGAACACTTTAAACCGTGACACCAGTCACAAGTATGAATGAACAAAGAAGCAATAGAAGGAAGCTCCTGCAAGCTCCCTCCAGCCGAACATGCTGGCAAACTAGCACACTGTGGAAAGAAACCAAAGCTCTCATTTGATAATTGCCAGGTGTAAATCTTCCCACTGTGCTTGGTACTAGGCAAACCACGGGTTCACCAGCTTCTTTGTATTTGACATGAACTTGGGAAGCAAGTTTCAAAATGAACCACTTCACACCATCAGAGAGAAAGGAGAAGATGAAAGATGGCGGAGATAAGGGAGGAGCCCTTTATGAAAGCAGAAATGCCCAGGCAGGGTGGTGGGTTGGAGGTGGGGGATGGTCACAGGCAACACTGCTGTCTGGGTATCAGACCTCTGTGGATTCCTCCTGCGCTGAAACCATCCTCAAGGACGGTAGAGAAACTAGCCAGATTTTTAAGGACAACACAAAGCCCTGCCGTCCCCAACCATCTACTCTTGCCCATTGAAGTCAGCTGCTATGCATCCCTAACTTTTGTGACTTTTCTAAAGAATGTGTAAAACCTAATGTGAAGCCCCGCAGCTTCAGAATGGCTATTCCAACTGTACAATTTATTGACATGTGTCAGAATGGTTATTCCCATTGTACAGGAGTTCATTGAAATGTGTAGCCTTTGGATTTGGCTCATTTTGGTGTTTGATGTTTTTTTTACTTTGCAAATTCTTTATAATAAAGCTTTAATTAAAATATTTTTATTTTGGCATGTGTTTTTTTCTCTCTCTCTCCATATATATATACACACACACACATATATGTATATGTATATGTCATGTGTACACAGGTACCCACAGAGGCCACACAAGAGCTCTGGATTCCCTGGCTGAAGATATTGACTGTTGTGAGCTGCCCAACTTGGATGCTAAGAGCCAAGCTTCAGTTCTCTGGAAGAGCAGTGAGCACCACTCTCTCTGCAGCCCCCAAGTTATTTCTTAAATAGTAAACTCATGCCTAGTCATTGGGCACCATTTCTTTTTCAGTTACAAAAAAAAGGAAGGATGGCATAAGGAAACTAAGTGGGCACACTCACACAGCTGGAGGGTGAGTGGGTGGGGTGGACGGGACTGAGGATGGTACAAGCTCACACAGCTGGGGAGGAGTGGGGCAGTGGTGGTGGTGGTGACCCAGATTCTAGACCTGAATGACATTTCTCTCATTCCAAAGCCAATGGTTTCCATCACCCTTCTTGATAAGTGATCACAGGGTGCAGAACGTCCACTGTTTTACAATTCTCAGCATCACGTGTATGACCAGCGAGGCCACCTCGCATGATCACGCGGTCATCGGTAAAAGCATCAGCTTGCAAAGAAGCATCCACACATCCGGCTGCCTCACCATCAAAAATGCTTTTTATTTATTCATTTTACTTTAAAAGTGACTTTTGGAAAAGATATAAATATCTCGTTTTGGGTGAGGAGCAACTGCAGAATGGATTCAGAAACTCGGAGTTTCAAAGCTTATGGGACTTTAAAAGAAAGCTGCAGAAATAACTCTTGGCCTCAGTGTATTTCTGAAGTGTGAAGCTGAACCCCCTCGCCAGGCCTTCCTAACAAAATCTGTGAAAAATCAAAGGACATAATTTTTTAGGGGTTCTTCTGCCATGAGAGTTACATTGAGCTACAGTGTGACTTTGCCTGAGGTGTTTCAGTGTTCCATAAAGCAGCAGCTGGCCATGGTTAAAAAGAAAGAAAGTAAGAAAGAAAGAAAGGAAGGAAGGAAGGAAGGAAGGAAGGAAGGAAGGAAGGAAGGAAGGAAAGAAGGAAGAGAGGGGGGAAGGGAGGGAGAGAAAGAAAGAACAAAGCAAATTGGTGAATAAAATTATAAAATTAACACTTCTCATAATGTGCTAAAGTCCTAAATTTTTCTCTTCAGCACCCCTTTCTAACTAAACCAAGGAGGCAAACACTGGTGTTTAACAACATCCTTTTCAATTTAAATTTCTGTTGATTTTCTTGGTAAAATATTGTGTTTATGGCAGCAAGTAAGCAGGTCTAGCATGTGTGCATGCACACAAACACACACACACACACACACACACACACACACACACACACACACACATACTGCCCTTCCATATTATAAAACTGAGCTACAGGATAAAGAGAAATCTTTACATTGGCTAAGCAAAGACCTATTTTATCATGAAGTTAAGAAATACAACAGAGAGACACAAATTTGTTGCTGCATAAAGGTTGGTAAGTTTAATGACATCATGGTCTGAACTCGGTATCTATATAATGCATATATTATTTAGCATATGTTTAAAATTGGGAAGACCCTACTTTGTAGCAGACATTAATATAACATAAATACTTAATATAATATGTCAGTTAGATCCAGGAAAAACATGAATTTTATAAACCTCAGATTCCTCTTAATCCAGGGTCCAGTTAAACAATATTTACAACTACAAAGAATATATAAGAGTTTGTCAGGAAAATTATGCCCCTTCCAAATCTCATTTTCTAAGTAGGATTTCCTCAGAATTTTTTTACATTTTTAGCATCGTTAAGAGTAGCAGTTATAATGTGTATATCTTTTGCTTGATATTTTTCAATAAACTACCTTTTTAAAAAATGTTACTACTTATAAAACATTTGAAGACTTACAAAAAATTACAGGACAGTTAATAACAGATTTCTTATGTACCTCCATTGACTGTGTACCCTATATATCTTATATTATTGTTAGATACTATGTTCATATTTGAGTGAACCAATGTTCCTTTGCAATCTTTGTCCTAATCTTTATTAAAGTATAGTTGACAAATGATAAATATATATGAGTATAATGAACACTGTGGTATCTTGACACCTACAACCGTTAAATGCATTGTGAATTGATAATTAAATCAAAATAATTATCATATTCATTACTTCAGGTACTTATCCTTCCCACCTGTGGCAAATTTCAAGCAAATAATATTACAGTTAGCAATATTATTTGCTTAAATATTAATAGCTATATTACTATTACTATATTATTAAATTACTGACTATGACTATATTACTAACATTATTACTAACTGTAGTCATCAATGCTACATTAGGTCTCAAAATTTATCTGTCTAGAATACTCAACTGCAACTTTGCATCATGTGTCAATTTGCTTCTCTGTTGCTTCAGTAAAACACTGACCCAAAGCAACTTGGGGGAGAAAAGGGTTTATTTGACTTACAAGTCTCAGTCCATTACTGGGGTGGGAACTCAAGGCAGGAACTGAAGCAGAAGCCATGGAGGAAAGTTTGATCTCCATGGCTTGTTCAACATGCTTTTTTTATATAGTCCAGGCCCATCTACTAAGGGATGACACCACCCATGGTGGACTGAGCCCTTCCACATCAATCAAGAATCAAAAAAACATCCCATAGATATGCCCAAGGACAAGACTAATGGAGGCAGTTCCTCCACGGATGTTACCTGTCCTACATGACTTGAGTTGTGCCAGGTTGAGAAAAACTAGCCAGCATCTCCCTTTGAACCATCAACTCCTCATCATCCAACCTTCCCCAAATCACCACTGTCCTCTTTTCTGAGTTCAACTTTTTAGATTTCATGCATATGGCAAATCACACAATATTAGTCTTCTAGTACCTGTCTTACGTTACTTTACTTAAGACTCTCTGGGCACACTGTCACCAAGAACAGGATTTGTTTCTTGCTAGAGACTGAATAATTTTCTATTGTTTACAGCAGACATTACCTCATTTTAAAATCTATCCATCTATTGATAGGCAGTAGGTTGCTTCTGAAACCCGGAAATTGTTAATGTCACAATGAACACGAGTACAGCTATCTCTTTGACATACTGATTTTATTTCCTGTGCAGATATACCCTAAGGGGATTGTTTGATGTGATAGGAGCTTCAATGCTGTTTCATAATAGAACATGATAAGTTAAATTCCCCTTCAGCAGTGTACAAAGGTTCTCCTTCTCCACAGCTTCTCTAATACACATCTTCTTTTTGATAATTGCCATTCTCACAGGGGTGAGGTCATATTTCATTGAGGCTTGAGTTTGCATTTCCCTGATAAGAAGTGGCACTGAGCAGATTTGCTTACACCTCTTGGCCATTTGTGTAATTGCTTTAGAGAAGTCTGTTCAGGCACTGTGTCCATCCTTAAAAAATCAGTTTATTTTGTTGTGGAGTTCTTACATATTTTCTTATCTTATTTATCTTATATATATTCTATATTAACCCCTAATCACCTATATTATTTGCAAATATTCCTCCCTTTCTCTAGATTATCTCTTAACTTCATGACAGTGCAAAAGCTTTGGTTGTCTAGCAACCTAAAATTGATTAAAACTTAAGACCCAAATCTGTAGAAATACCAGAAGAAAACAAAGAGAAATGAACAAATCTTGATGCACGAAGATTTAAAACCATCTTTCATTTACATTTTCTTAGCTTTTGCCTAGATTCTAAGCACTGTTGTGTATAGTCAAGTCTTATCCACAGTATATGTCCATTTATTTGACTGATGTATCTCCTTAGGTTCTTTTGGCTATGATGGTGTCTTTAGATATTGTTTCTTTGGTTTTCAATGACAACAGACAGTTGTAGGAGCCCAGTTCAGATATTTGTGAAATGGCCTCACATTGCTGTATGTCTAATGGCTTCCTCAAAATCCAACAGTGTTTTAAGTCTGGGGGAGGAGGCCTGAAGGGGGAAGAGGTGTTCTCATCACTCTTCCCCCAGGAAGGGCACGCAGTGGGGAGAGCTCATTATCAGTGAGTTAACTCTGCTCATGCCAACCTTGGCCTTGTGTGAGGGTAATTCTCCTCAGCCTTCTCGAGGGTAAAGGAGACTTCTCTCAGAGAAGCTAACGACGTGCAGTCCATACTTAAATGGTGGGAAGTTGTACTGTACCTCAAAGACAGAAGATCCACATGAAGCATTTAGGATTCTTCTGCACTGAAGGACGTTCTCTTGCCTGTCTGTTTATTAGTCATGAACACAGGGCACTGGTCATGTCCTTTGGGTCACAATTCAAGATCCCTAGACTTACTGTTTTGCTCAGCTTCTTCCATCATGGCTACCAAGAATATCTTCACAGGGCACCTGTGTCCTTTTGAAATGTCTCCTGTTGTTTGATTTCTCGTTCTCCCCTATCTAGATGTTTGCTTTACAGCATGAGCAGAATCAATCACTCTTCTAATGACCTCAGTCCCTGGTCTGATTTTATTCATAAGTGATATTTTAAAAAACAGGATCTAGGCAACAGACTCATTTATTGCTGGTAATGTGGCATTGCATCTATGCCTTTCCAACTGATAGAGAAAATATATATGTGTGTGTGTATACTAACCCATGCATTTGCTCACATCTATAAATATTCCTGTACATAGCCATCTGTGCCTACTCAAAGCTATATATGAGTTCATATCAGTGCCTCTAACTCTAATTTAAACCGTTTGAATCATTTTCACCTCCATTTTGCTTATCTGTAAAATTTCACCCCAGCAGCGACAAACCTGCTGTCTGCTGTGCAGTTACTTTATTATCCAGGTCCCTTAGACATGTACAGTAGCAGCAGGACATTTCACCTGCATCCCAAGAGGAAATACTGTATAAGCTATAGGTCACAATTATTTATATCTTTTTTTGTCTTCATCTTATCCACTTTAGTGACTTTAAACCCCTTCTACAGGTTAAATAGTTTATGTCATAATGTGCTGTATATGCACACATTATATACAGTGTACCTTAAAATGAAAAGAAAGCCAGAATATTAATTCCCCTCATTTCATCCTAGGTGCCAGAATATTTAAAAGACAATTCCATTTTCTTTGAGATTCTGAAATACTTTCAGTTCCTAGCTTAATTAACCTCTATGGTCAAAGAGTTTGTTCACAGTGTGTGTAAGGCATTCACATATATGCACATGTGAACTGTATCTACCAGTAATCCATTCATCATAATGAAATCCTACATAAATACAACATTGTAATATTTCATACTGCACTTTCTGATCAGGTGCACTGTTGCTCAATGAACAGGCATTAGAAAGAATGCAAGACTATATAGTAGCTCTGCCAGAGATGACTCTGCCTCTAATGATTTGAATTATTTCTTCTCTTCTCTTTCCCTACATTTTAACACAAAATAAAGGAAATGCTGCCTTGAGTATCTGTTCTCTATCATTATTGGATCGATTATAACTGGACAGCTAAGTGCTATGCAGGGCATGTAAAGCTGGGCCTCTGCTTCTGTGACTCTGGGTCTTTGCTCTACAAAGAGAGCAGCGCATAAAACAAGGGTTCTTACTTGGTACCTCGCCCAACTCTAGGCCATGATTGAAGATAAGTATTACAAGAAAATCGCAAACCATTTCAAGCATGTCCTAAGGTTTCATAAATGTGGTTATTAAATTATACTTATCTACTTCTTTCTCACAAAAAAATAGAGGTAAAATTACTTCCAGGTTTGCTTTTGCTCCCTTGCAACAAGATTTCAAGAACGGATATTTTCTGTGGCAGTTTGAATGAGAAATGCTCTCCATAGGCTCATGTATTTGAACACTTGGTCCCTAGCTGGTGGTGCTGCTTGGGAGTTTGGAATCCCTAAAGGTTGGAGCCTTGCTGGAGGAAGTATGTCACTGGGGGTGGGCTTCAAAAGTTAATAGCCTCACACCTCTTCCTGTTCACTCTCTGACTCTTCTGTGGGTTTGAAGATGTGATTTCTCAGCTTCCTGCTGCCATGCCTCCCTACCCTATGACCTTTCCCTCTGGAACCACAAGCCAAAATAAGCAATTTTTTTTAATAAATTGCCTTTGTCATGACATTTCCTCACAGCAATAGAAAGCAAACAAAGCATTTTCTAACTAACTTGACTGAGAAAGTGGCGGCCAGATGTAATCACCACCTTCATTAGGAGTGACAATTACCCAGCCTCCGTGCACATCTGCAATCTGTAGCTCCTATCAGAAAGCAAGCTGCAACTCCTTTATGTTATGCACTGACTTTCCGTAAGGGTTGCCGCTCACGGTGAACCTGAATTTCTCCTGAAGACATAGGAAAAGGACAATCGATAACAAAATAATGATCGGGGTGCCAACGTGCAGAGAGCCGTGAGCTCACAAAGCACAACTAAATATTAAGACTGCCTTGCCAAGATGGAGGCTTCCAATGAGCTCTCTCATGAAGTTCCCTCCAGCAGACACGATGAAGGGCCCTACTGTAGACAGTATCTCACAGTCTGCTCCCTGGAGGAACAGAGGGGTCCTCGTGAACAGAGGGAGTCACTTCAAAGGAATTCAAAGTAAGAAATAAAAAGAAATGTGCTGTTTATTTCACTTGTGAGAACTTTTCCTCTAAATGAGGTATGGTGGGAAATTCAAAAGGATTTAATGTGATCTAATGTCTAACCATTGAGATTAATTCTCCACTTTCTTTCGTGAAAACAAATATTGATCATCATACTAAATTTGTGGCCTATTTTAAAATGACTAATAAGATCATCACGTCTAATGTTCAGGGATTCAAATTTGTGTTGTATGCCTCTACCCCCAGCACTCAGACATAAGTGGGTGGATCAGTTCAGGGCCAGCTGGGTCTACATAGTGAGTTCCTCTTTGAACAAACTTAAGTACCATAGGAGATAAAATGGCAGTTATCAGGGGCTGGGGGAAGGGAAGGACTGGGAAGACACATCACCAGGTACAGAATATGAGTTAGAGAAGTCAAGACGAGTAATGTATCATAGCGATTGAAGTAATGGCTCAGTCTAAAGCATTGTTAAATTATATTTTATAACTGAATTAATAAGTATCCCAACATAGATCCTGTGGACTCATACATGTTTGGTTCTTTGGTAATACTTACTGATTAAATAATTAGCACTAACTAGCAAATCAGGATAAAATAATATTTTATCGTCAACTTGAAGTATAAAATGCTGAGGAAAAACAAATACGAATTGGGTAACAGGTATGTCATCTAACAGAAATCTTAAGACATTTGCTATACTAAGCTGCTGGTAATTCCTCCGAGTTTAAATTAAACAGAGCAGAATTTGAACGGAGCAGCGAGAGTTGGAAAGCACCAGCTTTAATTTCAACATTGCTTCTAAAGCATTGAGCGCCAATTAAGGCTGCAAGGTAGCAAAATCACAATGCGGTTGCATTCTTTAAGCGTCCCGATGTCAGTTCCCATATCCTGCCACGGCATCTACCCACTGGGACAATCCTGGCTTGGGAGGATTAGGCCCCATTATTTCATTTGTGTTTTGAATGTGATTCCCATTACAGCCAAGATAAAAGTTAAAACCTTCTTATGTTCTGCCTGAGGGTTAAGTTTACCCACTAATGATGGGCTGTGCACTGGTGTACACTGTCTCCACCCGTGTCCCTCATGATTACCCTGACTCCCTTCAGTTCTCTATTCACTGTCTTCTAAGGCCAGAAATGACGTCAGGCACTGGGGAATCATGGGGCCTCAGGGACAGACCTTCCTCTCCAACAGCCCACTAGATAGTTCAGAGGCAGCGAGAGGAGAAGTGCCGGTAGTTCTACAAAGAACATGAGAAGCTACTTTTGGTTTTGGAAGCCCAGTGACTTTCCTAAGTCATCTGAGAGGATTAAGGCTTAGTCACCAACAGTGGATGATGCTAAAAGCAAAATCCCAAATGGGTGATGTGTTTAATAGGGATGCACACCCTGTTCCCTTTCACACTTATTATTACAAAATAAATAAGATATTTAAGTATTTTAAAAATGGTCAATGGTGGTGGTGCACGCCTTTAATCCCACCACTCAGGAGGCAGAGGCAGGCGGAACTCTCTGAGTTCAAGGCCACCCTGCTCTGCAGAGCTAGTTCCAGGACAATCAGGGTTATAAAGAAAGGCTCTGTTTCAAAAAACAAAGCAAATGAACAAAAAAAGAATTTTCAAAAATGGAGAAATGTAGGCACACAATGAAAGCATCGCAATCTCCTCTCTTCAAACACTAATCCTTCCTGCTTATGTCTGCTTAGTCATTAAAGAATCCGTTTTTGCTCTCTTGCCATAAAGGTCCTTGGAGAATCTTCAGCACTTTTATTTAGAATGAGAAATATCAGGGATTGCTCAACTGCCAGACCTCACAGGTATCCCATAATAACAACCTTTCTGCTCACCCACATTCACACCTTTGAATAGGAAAGGATCATTTGTCTTTATGAACAGGAAATCCTTTTTTTTTTCTTTCAGAAAACACCTCTATCTTTGTCTTAACTGCATCTTTTCAGTTTAGAGCAAGAAAACATCCTTCGGCCGTTTGCTTTCTATCCCCCCCAATCCCCTGTGTACCCTTCTTTATGGACAAGGATCACATTTTCTTGAGATCCTCTTTTCATTTCTGTTCATTCATTCACCAGACTTCATCCAGCACGTACTGGATTGTCCTCTGAAGTTTCTCAATTTCATCAGAATAAGAGCTGGCTTTTACATTAATGGAAAACCCAAGCGGGCTGGGAGTGAACAGTAAGGGGCTTTTCAGCATCACCTTCCTGAAAGCACAGTCCTCCTTTGTCTCAGAAGCAGCTTCTGAATTTCAATACTTTCCTTATTATAGAGACAGCCATCTAAGAGACCCATGTTTACTGATAACTGATAATTACTAAAGAACCTTAAAAATGAATGAATCTGGGCGGGAGAGGTGCTCAGCTGATAAGAACCCTGACTCTCAGTACTCACGTGGCAGCTCACAACCTTCTGTGACTCCAGTTTCAGGGGATCTGATGTGCCCTTCCGGCTTTCTCAGGCACCAACCAGGCACACACACTTAGATACATGCAGACTGAACACTCATACCTCATACACATAAGAGAAAAATTAATCTTAATTTTAAAAACCAACCAAATGAAAAGCCCCACAACAGCCAAATGAATGCATCTGTTCAGAAAGAGACCCAAAACCGTGTAGAAGGGAAAAATCAATGAAGGAAAGTTTGATTGTCCCATTAGAATACAAGATTGCTTCTCTCTGGATGGGAGGGGATTCTCCCCACCCATTTTGCACTGGAGTCTGCATTTTGCCATCTCCTGCTTGGTGCCGGTGCAGCTCCTTTGAGGGATCTGCTTACTATCATCCAGGCATTCATTGCAATCATAAAGTTTTAATTGTTTCCCCTTTTACTCAGCCGTAATATGTCTCCCCCATTTTCTTCCAATTGGCATAGCTATTTCCTCCCAAGATGGTTAGTGAATGCATTCCAATATCCCAAAATGCATAGGTAAGTAAATATCAAGGAATGCTAGATTCCAGGGCGTCTCATCTCTTCACTTACAGTGAAATGCAATGTACTTTTAACAAGGGACACTATAGCACAGGAACAGTTGGGAGGTACCCAGCAGTTGATGAAAGAGAAGACAGGCTCGGATCGCAGGAAGCTTACAGTCTACTGAGGGGCCAGATAGCCACAACTACAATGAAAGCTGGGACAGAACCATCATCGCAGAGAAATGGTCAGGCACAGTGAAGTTTCTGCAGATGGTGAGATCCTGTCCCACTCACCAAACCTGAAAACAGCCATGGAGAAAGTAGAATACGTGATTAACACACAGAGTGTCCCAACAATTACTCCTCAACTGTGTGTCAGGTAATATGTGGCTATCTGAGGATGGAGCAGCCTACTCACATCCAGTCTTTATTCTCTGAACGTCTTACAGAGGACAGACAGATGAGAAGTAGCTAGGAGATGACAGACAGACAGACAGATAGCCCATGGATGATCGATAAATAGAAATAGAAGATGGATGGATAGATAGATAGATGATAGATAGATAGATAGATAGATAGATAGATAGATAGATAGATAGATAGATAGACAGATATCACAAGAAAAAGGTCAGTGAGAGGCTAGATTCCTATTTTAGGTATAGAAAGGCCTCACTTATAAGGGAGGTCTTTAAACTCTGCTCTTAAGAAAGTGAGTGAGCAAGATATGCAGATATTTGGCAGGGGCGGGGAGACGGTTCTTGAACCTAATGTCTCCTAAGGGTTCTACTTAGGAGATATTAGAATAAGAGGCAGACAGGGAGACCTAAAGTGAACAAGCTGCAGAGTACAAAGTGAACCGGAGCTGGCACTAAAGCTCTTGTAGTAGGGGATAAAAATACATCACAGAACTTAATAATAGAAAAGTAGAGCTGAATAGCATCTGACACCCTATGTAGCAGCTACTGATAGCTTTGGTCCAAGATTTCTTTTTAGCATGTATGTAAGGCAACAGTTTTTGAAGGGTCATATTTCTTTTTGGAGTGGAGAGTATGTTTGTTTCCTTTAGGATAATGAATACATTCTTTTGAGGGTCCAGGTAGTGGATTTTTTCTAAGACTCAGGTAGAGCTTTGAGTGACGGCACTGCCCCACTGGATGCTCAGGTTCCTGTTGACTCCCTCCCATTACCCTCATGGTCCTGGTGGGAAGAGACAGTATGTCATGAATGCTGCCTCCTGAACTATGCTTATAGGAGTCTTTGTCTGGCCCAAGAGACCCATGTCCTTGGCCAGAATCTTTGAAACTATTACTGTGTAAGTATTAAAGTGAGACAAAATCAGAGAATCTCCTTATGGGTTAGTAGAGGGCCATGCCGATAAATGTGCATCGCACTTGGGAGAATGGGAAACAAGTAACAAACATGAAGCGGAATATTGTTTCCTAATATTGAAAGATTATGGTGGCTTAGGGTGAACTAGAGGGGAAAGCAGTCATGGAGACTGACAGCTCACACTTTCTGGACCGACATTTGACACACGGTCTTATTTAAGCTTCACGATAGATCATATCTTCACTTCAGCCAACATGTAGAGAGATTTACTATGTTTGAGTTCTTCAAGAATCTGGGATACAAATATCCTTAATGAATTTTGGGGTGCAAGGATGAAGAAGACCACAGGGAAAATCCCATCTTGTGGTGGTTTGAGTGAGAACGGCCCCCACAGGCTCATCTATTTGAATGCTTGGTCACCAGGGAGTGGAACTGTTTGAGAGGATGACAAGGTTTACTAGCGTGGCCTTGTTGGAGGAAATGTTATCACTGGGGGTGGCCTTTGCGGTTTCAAAAGCCCATGCCAGGCCAAGTCTTTGTCTTTCTTTCTGTGTCTTTCTCCATGTCTCTCTCCTCTCTCTCTCTCTCTCTCTCTCTCTCTCTCTCTCTCTCTCTCTCTCTCTCTCATAGAGTTTCTTTCTGTAACAGTCCTGGCTGTCCTGGAACTTACTCTGTAGACAGACTGGCCTTGAACTCACCTTCCTATTTCTCCCTAATACTGTGATTAAAGGTGTGTACCAATGCCAGTCCTAAATTCTCTATTCTATGAGAGTTGACTTGGTCAAGGTCTTTTTACAGAAATAGAAAACTGACTAAGACGCATCTCCATGGAACTCTCCAACATTCTCGGTCTGAATACTGATGAATAAATCCTTAATAGAATGCCAAGTGATCATAAATGTTTAAAGAAAAACAAAGCATGTTAAAGGGACAGAGTGACATGGATACTCTTTTAAGACAGGGAGGGTAAGTGAGACTTCTCAAAGAGGCACGTGTGAGCAGGTGCCTGAAAAACACCTGTATGTCAGAGACGAGGAAATGGAAGATCAGAGAGGATTTATCTTGCTGAGCTCTGGTTCACACTTATAATTAGCAGGTGTGGGATTATGAGCCAGGATTGACAGCTGCAGCAGTAGTCAGGCTGCTACCTCATGCACCCCATAGTTTCTCTTCCGTGCACAAGGTAATAAAGAAGAAAGCCATGGCGTTTCAGAAGAACCAGAAGGGACATATATGATGGAGACCAATTTCATAAAACTGGTCACTGGATCAGAAAGGCGTGAAAGTCTGCGAGGCTTACTCGCCAGGGCCACTTTTGCTCAAGAGGAGGGGCCCAGCTGGAAGGGGTGGTGAGCAAATGGAAAAATAACACTTTAGTTTCTGACCTAGCAAGCCTGATGCATTAGCAGAATAGGCCTTGAAAGTGTCCGTCAGCTTTGAGAATAGTATCTGCTTTGATTCTCTGCCCTCTCTTGCAGCTTTCATCTGTCTTCAAACTCTGGTGATGCCCCTGCCTCTGATCACTGTGACAAATCATCCCGCATCAATGGTCCCTCGTCATCCAGTTCCTGTCCTTTCATAAACTGAGGGATCAATTCAATGTCCATCCTTTTAAAAGAGATTTTAGGGTATTCTTTCTTTTGGCAGACTTAGGGGTGTGATGAAATTCCTGAGTGAGAAATCATCAACAAAGAGAAAGGGTGAATTCAGAAGGACAGCTTGCTCGTCAGCCTTCATCCCGCTGGCCTTCCTTAAGGGAGATCTGGGATTTCTTCCAGATTTCTTCAGGATTTCTTCAGGCCAGTCTAAGTTCTCATCTGGAAATCAGCACTATCACATTCAAGAACAATAACATTTTGCACATCATATTTTGTTATAATAATAAAAGGTAAGAGTTTTCTTGGCAGCACATATCAGATCTCTTCTCTGAGAATGGAAAATTTGGTAGATGGTTGTTCACAAAACATAGGTGGCTTCATTCCCGATGGCTAAGAGAATACTAAAGCTGTCAGCAAATATTTTCCAATTGTCTACAATTTTCCATTTAGATTTTATTTTAGCTATTGCCTCTCTTTCTGCCCAAGGAGTGACTCACCAAAAATCCCAAAATGATAACACCAGCCCATATGACAATAAAGACAATCTTGCAGCTGTAAGGAAGTTTGCAGACAGAGTTTTCAGGCTGAAAACTATCAGACAGGAGCAAGCGAGACGTGTGAATGTAGTTTGGCTCAGCTTCCTGTTTGACAGAGAATCCAACGCGTCAATGCCCCGAAACAGTCAGACACTTAATACTCTATATCTACTCAGAATGAACTGGCAACCAGAGACTTCCTGGCACTAAGTCATAGCACAATACAATTCAATATCCACCATCAATGTGTCATCTTTCAGAACATACATACCACTTGGATCACCGAGACCCCTGGAAAACCCAAAAGTCTATCTTTCAGGCTGTTACTCAGCCTTCTATGGGTGATGTCAATGTGCAGAATGTTTCTGCCAGAGCAGTTCTGCTGACTCTTCCTTGAGATTCATCTGAAGTATTCACCTGAACTCCTGTCATTTTTAAAAGCCACTCATAAATGGGAATATCCACATTTACTTACACAGTGGCTTCGAGGTTTAAGAAACATTGTACATAACTCCGGGAAGCCCAGGGTTGCAGCCTTGTCTGGATGTCACTGAGGAAGAGCTGCATGAACAGACTGTGGTGACCCTGAGCAGTTAGCTCCCTTCCCCTGTGCCTCCCTACAGTTGAAGAGATGGCACTTGGAATCCACCAGAATGTGCTCCGAGGGGTAGGGGCTTGCTGTCTTGGTTACCACTCTGTGGCCAAACTTAAAACTTAAGAAATTGCTGCTCAGTGATTTAACAGCTCCATCGCCACTAAGAGAGACCAATCAAGTTTCTCACCCAGACATAAGACAAGTAGGGTGCAGTGTAAGGAAGTCCTGTGTGCTGAAGGGAGAGGGGCCTGGGGTCTGGGCATGGCAGTTTCTTTTGAATCTCAGTTTCCACTCAGTATCTCCCTTTAAATTTAAAGCTATTGAGTGATTATTAAAATGGATATCATAGCATCTTGGGGCAGAAAGCTTTCTATTGATTTTTTTAGCATTTGACAAATTCATACTTATATACAGATAAGTATAGAAGATATATAGACTTTGATATATAGACTTCATTATCTTCCCCCTCTCTCTCTCCTGATGCACTTCTTCTTCCGAGTTAGCCCCTCTCCCTCCTCTTCCCCTTCCTTGTGCAAGTTGTATGCTGATGGTCACAGACGCTGTGTTTATGACTGCAACCGCCACGCCACATGCAGAAAGCAGCATTTCTCTGCACTCCTCCCCACACTCTGGCTTTCCCAGTCTAAACACCACACCCTTTCTTCCGTGTCCCTTGAGCTTCTTGGGGGAGCTAAGGTGCCCCATTTGTGGATGCACACTCAACATCACTTGTTGTCAGAACTTTGGTCAGCTCTCGGCCTCTGCATCATCCATTGTCCACCATCAAAGAGGCTTCTCTGATGTGGGTGGTGCACTAGTCTATGAAACGGCAGACGCTCTGCTCCAGCTGAATCTTTGTGAGAGTTAAAATATAACTATATACAGTGCCTGCCTTATGTAGAAATACACCCACATAATAGATAGGAGGACACTGCTGGTAGTGATTAGCAATAAAGCCATTGCTGATGATGGAAATTTAAAAACAGAAAAGAGACTTGACCACAGATAAAGACCTCATAGAAACTTCTTTCAGACTAGACTTGCTTTAACTTAAATGAAGGTCAAATATGCAAACTATGATTTCAGTTTACTATTCCAACCTGAAAATATGTTTCATCACTGAGAGTCTCCTGACATCAAGAAGTCAATAGCCCTGGACCTTAGGCCATCTGCAAATTACACGAGTCATTGCCTCAGGTAGCCACCAGCTATGTAAGGTCTGCTGCCCTTGGGCTCCACGGCTGCCTCTGAGGTCCTTTGGCTGCATGTCTGTGACACAAGAACAGGACACGTGTATATTTGCCTGGACTTGCCTGGAGCTGGTACAGCATCAGTGCCTGTTAAAATGAAATAGTTTTGATACTGATCGTGACTTTCATCATCTGAGCTTTGATAATAACGATTCATTCTTGATAACTTTGGAGCAGCTCCTCTGATGTCAGCAGCTTGCTAAAAGGTGCCTTTGGAGCTGACTTAGAGACCTTGGAACGTTCTAGATGACTGCTGCTCAAGCCGTAGTTCCAGTGTGTCCCAGGGCCCCAGGGATATTACAAGGAGCAGAAGAGGAAGGAGTTGTAGACCAAGAGAATTTAGCATTCCTTTCCTTCCAAATGACCTCACAGCTCAATAGGACATTGGGGTATTAGATTGTAGCATCAGGAGATTTCTATTTTCAAAATATATAGAAGAAAACACTCTGCATATAATCCTGTTTCTCAATAACCTAGAGACACTGATTTGGGGAGAATATAACAGTGATTTGGGGAGAATGCCTGATGGCGGTTGTTTTGGGAAAACAGACCAAGGAAGAGGAAAAGTATGCCTACTTCACTGTGACTTTATTTGCTAAAACACCCCTCTTCTTATAAGAAAATGGGACAGAATAGGAGAGCTTATTTCTTTTTGTCTTTAGACGATTGACATCCCTTTTGAATAAAAGATACAAGGAGCTACATACAACCAATGTCTTATTGAGTAATAATGTCATTTCTTTTTCAGGGTTGATAGGAACTTCACGTTGAGTGGCTTTAAATTACCCCCCCCCCACTATGAGTACACATACAACTAAGCATCTAAAATGAAGGCAATAGTATTTCTGCAAGAATAAATTACTCATGAGCAGTTATGAAGAATCCCCAGAAAGTGCTTCGTCAATCCATTAAAACTATTATTCACTTTTAAAATATGATCTTCAGGAGGGTTCTGGCTTCTTGGCACCTATAATTAGTCAGTAATAATCAGGCAAAACAAGAAATAATCAAAGTCTGATTAAATAGATGTGGAGGGTTGGATGAGAAATGCCCCACAAAGGAACGGGTATTTGAATATTTGGCCTCTAACACTGTTCAGGGAGGTTTTACACATGTAGCCATGCAACAAGAAGTACATCACTGGGAACAGGCTTTAAGAGTCTAAAGCCTCACCCTACTTCCAGTTCACTCTCCACTTTGTGCTTGCCTTTGAGATATGAGCCCTACTGCTGCCAAGCATAACCTCTGCTTGCTGACGTGCTTCCCCTCCATGATAGACTCACACCCTTCTGAAATCACCAGCTCAAATTCTTTCTTTTATGGGTTGTCTCGGTCAAAGTGTTTTATCAGAGCAATAGAAAAGTAGTTAATAATCTAAGTAGGAAGACAAGATGTGGGCAGGAAGTTTTAGGATTTGGTGAATCTGTTCATGGTGTGAGAGAATTGTCTGTATTTTGGCAATCATGATTTAAATAAATGCTGATTGGCCATTAGCCAGGATGTATGGGTGGGACAACCAGACAGGAAGTAGAGGTGGAGCAAGGAGAATAGGAGAATTCTAGGAAGCAGGAAGCTCTCTCGGCATTCCTGCCTGGACCACCGAAGAAGCAGGATGTGACCTGCCCCACTGAGAAAGGTACTGAGCCATGTGGCTAACATAGATAGGGATAATGGGTTAATATAACTTATAAGAGCTAATACGAAGCCTGAGCTAATGAGCCAATCAGTTTATAATCTTCTGGAGACCTCTGTGTGATTTACTTTGGGACCTAATGACTGTGGGACCTGGTGGGAGAACAGAAACCAAGCAGGCCCTCATGTTACATGTTCATATAGCATGTGATGCTATGAACAACTCTGGTGAAGTCCTTCTCTGGATCTCGCCAGTAAGAAAAGAGATTCCTCTATGAATTTTAAAACAAAGATCAGGCATGACTGAACATTGTGCCACAGAGCCAATGACCAGAAGGAAATAGTTAACATGAACTACTGATCATAATTTTACCATCCCTCAACACTGATATCTCTAAGCTCCAGAGAAGTCAGAGGTCCATATAGAGTAGGTCTCTAAGTGTGCAGAAACAGTCAATCATGGTGGCACTCAGGATTAAGTAGACATATCTAACACAAGTTTGAGGGCAAAGTGAACTCCACAAGCAAGCTCAAGGCCACCTGAACTAGACAATGAGGACACTACTCAATAACTAAGGGCTGCAGGTGTGGCTGAGTGCCCACCATAGGTGCTGTGACCAATTCCAAGCTCTGAAACAAACAAACATAACAGGAAACAAAGAAATCCTCATCTGTACCCTTCATAAGGAGTTTATGATATCAAGACAAATAAACGACACATGAAAGGTTTATGTGAAGCTGTCCAACTTATGCCACATTAGCGGTAACTTTCTCTTGTCATCAGATTTTACACTCTGATAGGCGCAAGCTTGGATTCGCGTACTTTGACTTTGTTACTCTCTCTCTGTGATTAAACACTAAAAGGCGAGGATGCTAACTTATGAGTCACTAGGATTTCTAAATAAAGCTGGAACTATTCCAGATAATCACTCTCCTACAAAAAGCAAATAAATCAAGCTTCCTTTTGACATTAAAGAGACTGCAGCTATGCAGCAAGTGAAGAAAACAGGCTACAGCAGACAAGTCAGGTGGTTTCTTCTGCTCCTGTGCCAAGTGCTCAGTCTCTCACAGGGAACGGATCTGAGTCTAAACTCCACGTCTGCCATTACTATGAGGCCTTGTGCTACTTAATCTTGGAGTGTTTGATTGACAGGCTGTTGTGAGGCGTGGAGGTGAGGCTGCATGTTAGCATGTGCTGGCTACAGAGCAGGCACTGGCAAATGCTGGCGGCTGCTGCAGTGACCTGCAATTACATTTCCTGTATAGGGTAAGAGGAAGCTAAACAAGGAAAACATGTTTGGGCAAAGCCTCTTAGATTCTAAGGAGCATCTATAAAACTTACGGCAATTTGACATTGTCAAGACTCACCTGGATAACATGACACATTTAAAAACTGTTCCTGAACTCTAAACAGCCTACTCACTGAAATTATATTGTCAAATGAAAAAAGTAGTAATTTCACTATATTGTAAATAAAGAATTAGATGACAGCAAAGATGCCCACCCAGTAGTGAGTCACTGGGAACACTATCCCTGGGTTATGACACACCTGAATGACAGCACTTCCCCAAACAGACCTCATCACAGTTAGAAACAAGATACTGTGCTGGCCTTTGATGGCAGCGGCAGCACATCCCTCTCCTTAATTCCCATTCAACTAGTCCATAAAGAATTCCGTATGCCAAGGAAGCCAGGCAAATGCATCCTCCTGCATCACAGACTCAAAGGTCAGGAAGGAATCTGCACTGACGGGAAGGCTAATATTATCCTAGATGGTTGTTGTGTCATTGAAAAGCAAAGGCATTAAGCTGCAGGAGGAGTGGCAGGGCAGCCTTGGTACCACACTGCAACTTAACCTCCCTGCGAGCAGTTACACAGTGAACAGGGATGCTGGGTGAACGGGGATGCAGTGAACCGGGATCCCAGTAGGATTCCAGAGATATCCCTCTGTGCTACAGATGACATGGAACGGAAAATTCACTGCTACCCCCTCCTAAATTACCAAGCTCAATGAGAGGAGTCCCTGGCTTCCCTAGGAAAACAAGATTGCTGTGTACTATAGCGAGGTAATTCTTTTTAGCATTATGGAATGTGTTCTTCATGGAGAGGAAAAGCTACCAGTCTGTAAAGTTGGGAAAGGAAGAAACCAAACCAAACCAAAAGAAACAAACCAAAACAATAGGAAACACATCCCTAGGTAAAAGTATGTATGTCTTTATGCTGGGTTTGGGGTACATGTAATTTTAGCATTGTGGAGATTGCATTACAGGTTCAAAGCAAATTTGGGATACCTTGTGAATTCCTGGCTAGCCTGGGAGACATAGCAAAGCTCTGTTTAAAATAAAACAAAAAAAAAAATGAAACAAAATGTATGCTCTTAAAGTGAGGGGAGAACAAATTTTGAGAAAAATAAATCACAGAATAAAGAAAAATTAATGAACATTCTAAAAAGAAAAGAAAGGAAGGAAGGAAGGAAGAAAGGAAAAGAAAAGAAAAACAAAAGCATTTTATGCTCTGATTCTTGAGAAACTGTGACTATAAAATAGTCAGCCAGAATTCCTAAGTCTGTAAGAGCATTCTGTTCCTTTCTCCTGGCAGTAAATAATCTGGCTGACTGCACCCTGGAAGCCTTGATAAACTTCCCTGGGTCTCCTTAAAATGCCCCAGTGCTGTGCATAGCCTGGCTGACCACACTGTGCTGGTCTCAGGTTCTAAACAAGAGGTCATATAAATCAATCCTAAGCTCTTGCCACAAAGCCACAAGGAAAACAGTTTCAGTACTGAGACTCTAAGTACATTTAACTCCGCTTTGGGGAGATTCTATGAGAAAACTAAAATGTAGCTTTTACAGTTCCCCGACTCAACCCTTTGTTGTTTTGTTTTGTTTTGAATTTTAGTCTTTCTTAACATTTGTTTTCATTTTTTTTAAGTGTGAGTGCCTGAGTGTTGTACGTGCACCCCGTGTGTGCCCTGTGTGTGCACAGCCTATGGAGGTCAGAAGACACCTCAGATCCCCAGAGCTGACATAGTCAGATTTATGTGAGCCATGTGGGTGCTTCAGATGGAACCCAGGTCCTCTGGAAGAGCAGCAAATGCTCTTAAACTCCGAGCCACCTCCCCGGTCCCTCTTTTATTCCACTCCTACCCTTTTCTTTGTCTGAATCTTGGTAGAGCACAATTTTTATTAATGACTGCTTCATCTAACCAACACAGACAGCTTTTAATACATTTCTCATGACTCAGGATAGAATGAGTTAGAACAATAATTCAAGTTAAATGGATCTTAGATGGTCAACTTCTGGAGTAAGATGAGAAGATTCTGGGGATGGATGCATAGCTCATTTCGCTTTTGTCAAAGCAGTATTTTAAATCCTTTTGCTAATGAAGATGAGTGGTAGGAGCTACAGAATATATGGTTTTTTAAAACACACTAAAATAATCTGAATAAGAAGTTTAAAACTCCAGAATAATGTGAGGGTAGGCCAAGACAAAGAGAAAAAGTAAAATTTTGTTTGTGTGTCCAAATCTAGCAAACACACATCTAGTGTTACAGTTAGAGAGTCTCATATTTAATGACATAATATCACTTTGGGAGCAGCCTAAGGCATCCTTGGGGCGTACAGTTTTCACATGACATTTTAGTAGTTTAATATTAAGTCCACTTGATGCTGGGCCTCACTCTTCGTCTCCTAGAAGAACTCTGAGCCAACGAATAAGAAGCGAAGCTTTTCTGGAAAACTTCAGCAAAGAATGCATGGAAAGTATTAGTTCGAACAGTCTTTTAACTTGGAGAGGAAAGCTTTGAGGACACTGAATCTTTGAAAACACAACCCCCTTGCATCATTCAAACAACAGCAAGACAGCACCACTAGCATGCGACAGAGATGAAAGTAAGAAACAGGGAATTAAGTGGTGGCACGGTGACCCAGGAAGTGACCAGGGATTACTTCTGGTTTGTCGTCCCCTTGTTGGCAGTACCTCTCTTCCCCAGTTCCACCTCACCTTCCTTCACTCTGTGTTCTTTCCCACAGGTTGAATTTTGACTCCTTTAAAAAGACAGGTCCCTCTACCTAACCCTGACACACTAACCCCTTCCCTCCTTGATCCTTGCATGCACTCTGGGTGAGCCTTGATAGCAGCCACTGTTTTGTGCTGATTTGAGTCATCACCAGCTGTCTCTTGCTTGTCCCTTTCTTCGGCCCTCACAGAAGTGACATTGAACTAAAGTCTATTTCATAGTGACCTGAATACATATAATCTAAAATTTTTAAATTCTAAGACTGGAGAGCAATCATACTGGCCAGCAATTAAAAGGAATTGCAATCATCACACGAGTTTCAATTCAGTGCTTGTCTTTACTGCTACTGGCTGCTCAGCAGACGCTTTTTTGGATGTCCACATATCTAGTGACAAAGAGAGTGTGGTGTTTTGAATAAGAATGGTCCCATAGGCTCATGTATTTGAATGCTTAGTCCTGGGGAGTGGCACTATTTGAGAAGGATTAGGAGGTATGGCCTTGCTGGAGGAAGTGTGTCATGGGGGTGGGGGTGGGCAAGAGTCTCTCTCTCTCTTGTGGATTAGTATGTAGTTCTCCACTGCTTCCCTAACATGACACCTGCCATGCTCCCTACCATGATGATAATGGACTAAGCCTCAGAAACTGTAAGCCAGCTCCCAATTAAATGTTTTGTTTTCTAGTTCTGTCTCTTCACAGAACTAGAACAGTGACTAAGACAGAGAGTGAGATTAGAAGGGATCTTTGGTTTGAAAGGTATTCTAATTTTCTTTCCGTTGCTGCAATAAAAGGCTAGCTGAAATAAATTTAGGGGATGAAACAATTTATTGGCTTACACTTTGTGGTCACAATCCATCACTGTGGGAAGTCAGAGCAGGAACCTAAAACAGATACCATGGAGGAACGCTGCTTGCTAATTCCCTCACAGGCTCAAACTTAGAGAGCCTTCCTTACAGCTCAGAACCTCCCACCCAGAGAATGGTGCCACCCACAGTGGGCTGGGCCCTCCCGCATCAACCAAGATAGTACACTACAGAAATGCTCACAAGTCAATCTGATTTGAGCAATCCTTCAACTGAGACTCCCTTCTCAGGTGACTCTAGACTCTGTGAAGGTGACAGTTAAAACTAACTAGAACAGGGGGTTTGAGTTGCTTTTGTTGTCCTTGTTGCTTGTTTGTTTTGTTTGTTTGTTTTTATGAGACTAAAATTTCACATAACCAAGGAAGGTTGAGATGAGACCATTCACACCAATTTTATAATGCCTAAGGGAATTCTTTAGTCCAGCCTTCTTTAGTCCCTAGCATGATCAGACCCGTCCTGACCCACAAAGAGAACAGTCTGACTATTTTTAAAATAGACATAATGCTAGTTTCAAAGTCATCTCACCGACAGTCCTCAGAAGTGTGGGAATCTAAGATCATGCTAGTACTTCGCAAAGATTGACTACTCCACAAAGTGTGCTCAGTAGCAACAGCATGAATGAGTATTGTTCTGCTAGTCTGGGGGACGAACCAACAGGCTCAGAAGTGACCCAAATCACTCAGACTTTGCTCAGATTGTATGAAGTCAGGATAGAGTTTATTAAGCAGGGCCAGTTTAAGTCCATCCTTCCTCTGCACCATTGTTTAGAAGATTTCACTGAGGACTGCCCATATTCTCCTTCTTATTTGGTTTTTGTCAGCTGTCAAACATCATTTTTTTCTATCTTTATAAAAGAAAATTAAGGGACATTGTATTCTGGGCAAAGATATCAAAGGCAGAAACACTTGTTTGCCTCCAAGAAATCTAGTCCATTTGTGATGAAATAAGGCAGTCTTGTATAGAAAACCAGATTTATATAATTTCATTTATGTGTAACTGTGTGCACATCTCCCATTTTCTACTTTGAGCATTTTAACACTTCAAATTTTGCCCCAAAGACCGATTCTTACATTCTTGCTAATCTATCTCCTTTCTTTTCTATGGTAATGCTTTACCACACTTAGAGCCCAGACTTATTGCACAACCAAGCGGCTGAACTGCAAAGGGATACCAAGTCTTCTTCTTTCTTTCTTTTTTTATATTTGCTTTTTTTTCCCCCTTTGAAAGAGTCTTACCATGTAGCCCCAGCTGCGCTGAAACCTACTACATAGACCAGACTGGCCTCAGACAGAGATCCCCCTGCCTCTACCTCCCATGTACTTGGATTAAAGGCATGTACCACCACTACACCCAGCTTTGGTTTCTTCTTTCTTAAGATATAAGTCTAAAGAAGAGATGCAATGCATAAGAGGTTATGTTACTTTAAAAAACCAAGATTAATGTTTTTAAAATATGATATTGAAGTTTATAAGATATGATGTATTTGTAAATAATACCCTGGTATTCTTTCATTGTAAAGATACATCATTTAACAACGACATTGTTATTAGAGGCATTTAAAATAAGATGGAAAAATTCAACAACATTAAGTAAGATATCCTGACAGTTAGTGGTGGAAGCCGAAGCATGGCTGATTCCAGAGTCCAGACTGTTTTTACTGCACTATGCTGCTTAACTGCAAAATATAAATTAGAGTTATAATAACAGCTCATCTTTAGTCAGAGGTTTATATAAGATGAAATGCAATGGCATAGTTTATTATATGCCACCTTATTTAAGCTCCATAACAATTCCACAAGGCAAGATTGCTGCCATCTCAATGAAACCAAGGATACGAAAAACTAGAGAATCTCTCAGCACACATAGTTAACAAGGACTGGGACACTCACATTTTGATCTGCATGACAGAGAATTCATGGTCCTCACCATAGGCTGCACTGTTTTTAGTTGTAGGAATATTGCTACATTAATCAACCCACAGACACCTTATGGCGAATTTTGTTGTTGAAGCTGACATATCAAAACTTGAGAACACATCACACTTGCTTGCATGGTGGCACACACCTTTAACCCCAGCACCCAGGAAGAAAAAGCAAGTGGATTGCTATGAGTACAAGGCCGGCTTGGTCTACATAGCCAGAAAGGACTACACAGAAAGACCCTATCTCAAAAACAAACAAACCAGAAAACTCGCACAAACAAACAAATAGAAAAATTTTAAAGAACACCAGTGAATATATGTTGGCCAAAACAAGATTAACAAGCATATTTAAATATAAATTGCCCAGGTAGATGAAATTATGAATGTTTTGTACTCAAACAACAGATTAAAACCATCCTTACGTCATACTTCATTCACCAAATTTCTTCTCCATTTTCTCCCCAAAACTGTTTTCTTCTTGTCCAATTCTACCCCCTTAGTTTTTCCTAAGCCCCAGTTGCTCACCCAGATCAGATTTAAATACATATATTTAATGCACACATAGTACTCACACATATTTACAGAGTGCAATAGTATAGTTCCATCATACAACCACACATGAACAATGAGCAAATCAAAGCAATTAGCATTCCAGTCTCTACAAATCCTCCCTGTATGTTGAGGACCTAGTCTTTTCTGTTCATGCAGATTGTCCAAAATTGTGAGTGGCCTGTAGACTGTATTTATTATCCAATTGTTTCTTCTCAGGGTCGTTTTATCTGAGCCATTAGCGACAGATCCCTGGTGTCCCTCTGTCGTTGTAGGTATGTTTGTCTTACAGGAGGCCCAATGATGGCTTTACCCATGTAGTCAATCATTCCTTCCCAGTCCTCTAAAATAGTGTTTTATTCTCTCCTTTATCTCCCTTGAAGACAGATTTATTTATTTTATTTGATGTGTATGAGTACTTGGCTTGCAGGTATGTCTGTACAGCATGTGTGTGCAGCACCTGTGGAGGCCAGAAGAGATTACTGGATCCCTAGAACTGGAGTTATAGTGAGCCACCATGTGGGTGCTGGAAATATGAACTTAAATCCTCTAAAGGAGCAGTCAATGCTTTTTATCACTGAGCCATCTCTCCAGGCCCTCTCTCCATTTTGGTAGAGTCTAATAGCTCATTTTCTTTGCCAAGTTCATTTATTTTATGGCTTTCAACTGCCATCTGCTTGCCAGTGTCTTCCTAACTGTCCCTTCAGGCCAGTCCTGTCTGCTGATCTCCAGACTGTACCCAATTGCCCCCCCCCTTTTTTTAGCATCTCTAGTTGCATGACTAATGGAGAACTCAAACTTACCATGCCTAAAATTGAACTTGTCTGCTCTTCATGCATCTAGCCCTACATCTAGGCTAATCACTCCTAACATGTAGAAAGTACACAGGAAAGCTGTTGGTGCTGTCAGCTGCTCAAGAGGTCACAGAGAAAGCCTTCGACTGGCTGGTCTAACTTCCTCCAAGTAGCACACTCCAAGTCAGCTACAGAAACAGTAGGTACTGTACTGTTCTCACAGATAGAAAAGATGTACTGTACACAGGTCTGCAAATTATACAACATGATGGCCAGAATAATCATAGTTATCTTGTATCATAATGTATAAATATATATCATTCACACTCATCACTATGTGGGTTCTGGGATACTTTGGGTTAAATAGAATATTCCAAAATGTTATAATCATCCATCAGAGCACATGACAGGCTGGGGAGACGGCTTGGTGGCTCAGAGCACTGACTGCTCTTTGCAGAGGACCCAGGTTTGGTTCCCAGCACCCACATGGTGGCTCACAGCTGTCTATAACTCCAGTTCCAGGGGATCTGAAACTCTCTTTGGGACTCAACAAGCACTGTGCTCATGTGATGCACAGCCGTACATGCAGGCAAAACATCCACACACGTGAAATAAAAATGTGCCTTTAATGCTAGACTATAAGAAGCTAGGTTTAATTTTTTTATATTTATTTATTTATTTATTATGTATTCAGTGTTCTGCCTGCATGTGTCCCTGCAGGCCAGAAGAGGGCACCAAATATCATTACAGATGGTTGTGAGTACATGTGGTTGCTCAGGACCTTTGGAAGACCAGGCAAAGCTCTTAACCACTGAGCCATCTCTCCAGCCCACTAGGTTTAATATTTTAATTCTGTCTATAGTAACCACTTTCAGAAACAGCTTTATTGGGCTATAGTTTATACACCTTAGAATCACCCATTTTAATTATTCAATTGAATGAGTTTTAGTAAACAAACAGTGAATGACCATCACAACAAATCCGTTTTGAAACTTTTTGGTTATTGGTTTCTGCCTCTACCTCCAGCCCCAGGCAGCTACTGATCTATCTTTACGGATTTTTCTTCTTTTTGAAAGCGAGTGTAATTATAGGCCCTTAGTGTTTACCTAACCAGCATTCGTGTATGTTTCGCCACTCCTACAGCAGCCAGCAGTGATAGGACTTTAGACAATGAACGAGAGACTGAGAGACATCTTCCAACCAGCCAAGGACAAGCAAGGGCATTTTAGCTTGCTACAGTAACCTGCCTATAAAAGCACATGAAGATCCAGAGCAGAATACAATGAATACACAGAAGGCTGTCATCCAAAACAAAGCAAAGCAGATGAACGGCATTGCATCTTGATTTAATTCCATCTCCACTCACCATAACACAAGTGAGCCCTCTCAGAGAAGATGGTTCTATCCAGCATAAAGCTGAGATATAGAAGGGGCATACACTGACCTTGAGACCAAAATGAGGATGTTGCTATATTAGCCTCAAAGCGTGACACTCATCCATTAAACAGAGGCGTATGGATCATCATGATAGACTGATAGGTCCTCAAATCCTGATTTCTAAAATAGTGTATGACACCACTGTAAAACAAATCTATACAGCCAAAGTTGGGAATAAAATTCTCTAAGAACTATAATTTCTCTTGTGTGCCAATATAGACAACATTGATTATAGTTTTTAATTTCTAAATTGAGTGACCATTTGGTAATAATATTATATAAAAGACCATCCTTAATTCTTCAGACTAAATGTTTGTGAAATACAGATCAGATATATTCCAAGGTGATCACCCTCATCCAACCATGCAAAGACGAAATCTTCTGGTTGCCTTCCTCCAGGCTAGCCTTGAATTTGACTCCTAGTCCTCCCGCCTCTAACTTCCAAGCCCTGAGATTTCCCTCACTCTTTCACATAGGTAGTTTAAGGAATAAGACAACAAAGGCTGCTTGAAATCTCATCACCACAGCAACAGATTCTGTTTATTGAATAAATCATTGTCATCAAGTGTCTGATGAAAGAGAGATGAGAACCCAGATGCTCTGAAAGCCTACACAAGTTTCCATCCCTATACACACCCATGGCTTTGATAGCTGCCAGAAGAATACGGTCAGGAGAAGCCATAGGACTCCCTCAAGCTGAAAATCAAGATGGAAGCCTCCCTTGACTGAATCCTCAGTTCCCCACTGCCTGTCACTGCCAAGGATGAAGTCACTCAGCAGCCAACTTGCAGTTTCTTAAGCTTTGTGCAGAAAAGCTGTTCCTTAGCAACCAATGTCCACAAATGGGTTTCCAAGGAAACCGGAAAGCCCAATTTATAAAGCTATGAAACAAAGCAACTGTAAAGGCAACACTAGACACAGAAAGTGACTATTCTTATCATTGCTACTGACTACCTGACAGCAAAGTGGTACAAATATTTTATTTTTAAAGTTTAATGGAAAAAAACATTGTTGAAAGCATGCTACATTCCCCACCATAACCTCAGCATCTCTCTCGCTGTACATTTTCAAATTCAAATGAAAGGTATTGAATATTCGTGTGTTTAAAAAATGATGGTTCTTGCAAATGACTTTTTTTTTTAGAATCATCTATAAGGTATGAAACTGTTTCCAAATACCAAGCACAATTCTGCTGACTCGACTTCAACATAAAATAAGACGTCTCTGACACTTCGTTTCCCTTCATTCTAACAATGCTTGCTATAGCTTCTCGAACAGCAGATTTTCCTCACTGAGGAGATAATAGATGGGTGTGCAGAAATGGGGGAAATGAAGGAGGATGAGGATGGTTAAACATAGGTGTTACATATACACCACATCTGAGCATTCTATCATTGAGAGTATTTGCTCTAAGAAACAGCAGAGGCAAATGTGTTGGGATTCTGACTTCTGATGTGGAATGTCCTTCTGTATATGTGTTGCTTTTATTGGTTGACAAATAAAGCTGCTTTGGCCTATGGCAGGGCAGAATATAGCCAGGCTTGAGGAGATAGAGAGAGAGCAGGTGGAGTCAAGGAGAAGCCACGTAGCTGCCAAAGGAGAAAGATGTAACTGGAACCTTACTGATACACCACAGCCTCATGGTGATACATGCATTAATAGAAATAGGTTAATTTAACATGTAAGAGTTAGCTAATAAGAAACCTAAGCTATTGGTTGAGCAATGTTGTAATTAATATAGTTTCTGTGTGATTATTTGGGTCTGGGTGGCCAGGAAACAAAAAAGCAGTTTCCCTTTACAGAATGGAGCCCAACACTCTGAGCAGGGCCTGGAAATGGTGTGGATTGAGGCCATGTAGGCACGTTGAGCGACAATGGAGTATAACAAAGGTTTATTTATCTGGGGATAAACTGGCAGAAAAGGTAGCGATCCGCAGTCCTCTGTCTGTGCTGGGAACTGGAACCAAACCAGCAGCCAAGAGACCCACACACGCTTTTCATCTGCATTTATAGTACATGAGACCACACCCAAAGTGAGCTGGTATCTTAAAGGCTACTTGCTGAAGAAATTCCCACAGTAGACTTCCTCAGATTTTAGAAATAAATAACACAACATACAAGTCAAAGGTTGCTTATCACCAACAATGGGCTCCGAACTACTGGGCATGGCCAGCCCATTAATTATTCTGCAATATCATGGACACATGTGTGCAATAATGAGGGATAAATGTGACTTCATAGACCTCACATCACCTGAGGTCAGTTTTACTATAGCATGAAGAGAACTGATGGTTTAAATTTAACGTGATGAGCTTCTAAGGAAGGAAGAATAGAGTGGAGGGACCCAAGGAAGGAAATCCAGAAGCTGAGCCGGAGCAGCAAGGCAAGCACCATGGCCAGTCATTGAGGCGGAGATGAAGGCAGAGACAACCCCGAGATGGAATGCTTGGCCATGTCTAAGCATAAAAGCAGGAGTTAGGGACTATACAAGAAGTTCCTAGGTCATCTTGAGTTCTTTTATACAGGCTGAAGACAATAAAACAATCAGGAAATACTCACCAAGGTCAACAATACTGCATCTGATTTGTCCATTTCCTGCAGGAAGCTGAAATTCGGCAATGTTCTAGCTTTTCCCAGACATTACTCATATGGGGCTATGCTAATCCTGGCCTGAAAATACTCTGTACAGAAATACACACGTTTTTGCTTCTTGCTCGATTTAATATTGGGTTCTTTTAGATTCTGAGTTTTATATTATCTAGGACATTAATACATAACATTTCTAGCTTCCAGTCCCTCTATGTGTATTTTCACTTTTTTTTTTTCAAAGGAGGTAGGGCCTTACTGATTCCAAATCAACGATTCACAATCAGAGGTGGTTTTTGCTTTTCAAAAGAAAACTGACAAATTCTGGAGATGGGATGTGAGAAGGTAAGATGTCCAGTGTCACCCGGTATGTGGGGTCAGGAAGGGGGATAATCATTTTTAAAAACACAACAGCCCCTGCAACAAAATCTAACCTGACCCCAAATGTCACTAAGGTAGCAATGAGAAATCCTGCTTTTCACAATTACGCATAGAACTTGGCAGTTTTGCATTGCCCATATCACAGAGTAAGTACTTAAGAGGACACAAAATTAAATTTAACATTAACTAAATGGTTAAAACAAAAGCAACTTTTAAGACCAAAAAATTAGATTTGGATAACTTTTAACATAATGAATTAAGAATTCAAGGTGACTTAAATACATTTTGTTTTTACTAAATTGTTCCGTTTCTGAACCTCGTTAAATGTAGCCTGCTATATTTAATATGGTGCAAAAGCAATGCAAATCTTAAAGACACAATCTTCTTACTTGCTGTGGTACTGAATAAAATATAACAAAGCAGAAAATGTTTCCAAAGTCACATATTTGTTAAACTAAGTTCCTAGATCTCACTGAAGAAGACCATCCCAGTTCAAAAGAAGAGGGGGTAGATTCAGTGGATTTCAAATGACGATTTTAATCATTTCAATTTAAAGGTCACACCTAACGCGGCCTTTAAAAGCTGGGTCTCACTTTACATAATTGTCATCCTTGGAAAATTTCATCACTCTAGATGAAATATAACTTGTGTCCCAGTAGAAAACACAGTAAATTGCCGTCGCTACCTCCTGAGTTCAAGCCTCCCCACCATGCATACACAGGAAGTCCTTATAATGTTCAAAGGACAGCACCAGCGATTCCTTTAATATGCACTCTTACTTCTTCAATTTAATTGGAAAGACTAAAGAAATTAAACAATTAAACAGTGGGGGTGGGGGTGTGCTGACTTCACTGGTATTTTTAATTTATTTTAGTTTATTTGGTACATTGCACATTGCTGCAGGCTGGGTAGTAACTAGAATACTACTCTGTGTGTGTATGTGTGTTTGTGTGTGTGTGTGTTGATAGCCTCCCAGAACTGGGACTACAGGTACATACCCCACATGTTCCTAAACTAACCTTACATTTGCTAGAGTCCACTAGAACAGGAAGTAACAATCCTAAAAGACCAGAGTGACTGAGAGTGCAGGACCTTGCAAACCCAGACCTGGAGCATAAATCAGCTCACAAGGAGGGCAAGCCTCTCATCTCCAGCAGTGCCATCTTTAGCAAGGGCTTGGCAATGCCATCTGTCACTTACGTGTCAAAAAAAGAGAGTGTAGACAGGAGTTATGCTCCACAAAAATGTCCTGACAGTGCTACCAACGCCCACACTCCTAGAAACATCGGCCCAGGGCAGCTGCAGTGCTCCAAGCTCACACAAAGACAGCACAGCTTCCAAAAATAAGGAGAAGGCTGTGAGTGAGAGATCAGAAAAGGAACTGGTCCCCAAGGCAAGCCTGGTCCAAACAGCATCCCACACACAAGGCTGTTCCACCCAAACAGTGAAACACCTGCACAGTAAAACTGGCATGCAATCAAACCCTGATACCATAGAGGAGGGTTCACTTGCAGAGTGAGAGATGCATGACTTCAAAGGGTTCGCCTTAACAGATGAGGTCTGTTCAACATGGAACCCTGATGGGGACTCTCACACAGCGGGAGCTCCCTCCAGGACCCCGGATTAGGCACCAATCACACCCAAACACCTGTTTTCACAGAGACTCTCTATTAAGCGGCAAAGAAAAGTTAAAGCGGCTGCTTTCTGGCTCAGGCAGAAGACAACAGCTAATAACCTCAGTGGTGTCATTTTTAAGAGGAGGAGAAAGGGAGGACTGTGTTAGAATAGGCTAGGATGTGGTGGCAAAGGAGATAGGGACCAGGCAGGAGGAGAAGGGGACAAGAGAAAGGGGACAGGGTTATTTGTTCCAGAGGGACAAGATAAAAGGGGAAACCCTGTGTCAGGATGAAGTGTTTAATTTTAATTGGGCATGTTAATTAGGTGAGTCAAAGGGGCTTCTGATTGTTGGACTTCAATACTTTGTTAGCTGGATGCTGGGTGCTGGGTAATCAGCTTCAAGAGGAGGAAGTGACCAAATAAGGGAATAAACCTTGGTAGCTAGTTTTAGGGATGTAATCTAACAGTTTTTAGCAAGGCAGAAGGAATGGGGAGAAGAGCAAGGCCTGCCAGAGCCACATGCTCAAGTGGGTAGGTATCCCTTCAAACCATGTACCACCACCCATAAAAAGTAATTCTTCTGCTCCTGCCTTGCCCACCACAGGCCCTTAGAACTGTGCTAAACAAATCTGCCTTCTTTCTACTCTACTCTAAAATGTGAATTCTCTCACCAACCCACCAAATCTCTTTCCAAAAACATCTCCGAGGTTCATGAACAGGAGGCAGAGGAAGCCCTGAGTGAGTGAAGGCCTGAGTGTGCATTTGGACAGGAGTGAGGCCGGGTTAGGACTCTAAGATCAACTGACCCATGGGAAATTGGCAAAGCCTTTACCTATAGGGGTCCCTGGCTCAAGAGGGATGGCAAGGCTTTCCTTGGGAGTCTGAGTATTTATGAACTAACGTTGGTCAGTGTGTGCAAAGAGCAGCAACTGCAGCTTCCTGTTTCTGGATATTTACAGCCTGAGACCTCCGATCAGTACTAGCTAACCCCTCCTTTTGTTAGAGAATACTAACAGATCCCAGCTTTACAGCATGTGTGTCTGTGTGTCTGTACTTTCTTCACACCTTCACAGGCCCTAGTTAGGGTTCCCAGACCCAAGCGTCCCTTGACTAGGAACGTGAAATTTACATAAAGAACCAAATGTGGCTAAATACTTTCATTTGAAAGAATGATAGGCCAGGCATGATGGAGCATGCAATGCATATCCCAATACCAGAGAGGCAGGAGTAGGATGGTTCTGAGTTTGAGGTTAGCTTGGGTTCTATTGTAAGACTGACCTGGAAAAGAATGAAGGGTGTCAGGGGAGGAAAAGAGAAAATGAAGGAGGAGAGGCAGAGTGTGGGAGAAAGGAGAATTCATGTCCTGGGTTAGGCAAATTCCAGAGCTAGATGAGCACTCAGTTCCAAAGTACTATTTTATCTTTTCTTTCACTCCCATCCCTGTTTCCTGAGGCCCAAGGGAACATACAAAAACAGATGGCCATTCTCAGAAATACCTATGAAACCCCGTCCTGAGGCGGCAAAGTTATGGTTACAAGGAATGGGCTCTCTCCACCAAAGCTTTTTCTGATGGTGGGATTCCTGTCTGTATGCTGTGAATATGTTTTATTGCTATTGGGTAATAAAGAAGCTGCTTTGGCCTATGGCAGGGCAGAATATAGCAGGTTGGGAAGTCCAAGCAGAAATAGAGAAAGAAAGAAGGCAGAATCAAAGAGACACCATGTAGCTACTGAAAGAGAAAGAAACCAGAATCTTAGCATTAAGCAACAGCCTTGTGGTGATACACAGATTAATAGAAGTGGGTTAATTTAAGGTATATGAGCTAGCTAAAAATATGCCTGAGCCATCGGCCAACGAATGTTGTAATTAATATAGTTTTTGTGTGGTTATTTTGGGTCTAGGTGACCAGAAAGTGAAAGCACAGTCTCTGTTTACGAAATGTTACCCAACATGGGGCACAAACCCACAACACTGAGATTAAGTCTCATGATCTACCAATGTTCCCACAACATCTTTTGTGCATAGAAATCTGAAATCTCAGAATCTGAATTTTTCAGCTACATATTTGGTGTCAAACAGCTTACCCACCCATTACAACCAGGTGTTCAGGAAGAAGGTAGTTAAGAGATGGAAAGAATCTAATTTCTATTAGACCTTAAGAAAGCATTATATTGAAGGGCGGGGACACTATGCCATCTTAACAGAGCTCAACAGTGTCCTCTCACCACCTGTTTGTTTCTGATCAGAGATTTTGATTGACACATCAAGGCCATAAAGGGCTGGAAAGTTCTTGGATTCAGCTCACTAACAATTCTGCTCTTTAACTGCCCCTGCTTTTGGGTCTCTGTTATAATGACAGCTTCATCTTGTCCTTAAAGACTTGGTCAGATCTCTTGTCAATTCACCTCAGTTCCCAGTCTGAGAGACCAATTACTAGCTAAAGTATCAATCCTGGGGTAGAAAAGACAGATTTCTGGCTTCTCTGCCCTCATTAGGTACTGCTTAATGTGCGTACAAAGGACATAACCATCACTTGCCCAGATGATGAAAATTAAAATTTAAATAGTGATAATAAAATGTTTGTTGACTGAATGTCTACTGATGTCCATGCAATCACCAAAACATGGAGACTTGATACATTTGGACCATTGTTCTCCAAGGACCAGTGTGTTAAGGTTTGGGTCTCAGGGTAGTACTGTGGTGAGCCATAGATTCTTTAGGAGGGGTCCTACCTGGAAGCTCTTACTTTATTAGACACACCCTCTAAAGGGTTTTGTGGAGCCCCAGGTTTCTTAGCCTCTCTATTGCATCTTGGCTGGTGATGTCAATGGCTTGTTCTGCCATATATCCTGCCTCATGTGTTATATGTGTCAGAAATGCAAAACAGCAGGCCACTTGATCATGCAGGGGATATTCCAGAATTATGAGCCAAAAATAAACATTTTCTCCTAGGTACTTCATTATAGCAACAGGAAGTTGACTAATACAGTACTATAACCCTTAAGGGAATGATACAGTAAGATCAAACATGGAGTCAATGCTAAGAAGTGGTGTCACTGGTGTTCAGGTAGTTTATAATATAATGGTAGGAAATAAATGACCATGGAATGTCTGAGGCAATGAGCTTAACTCTGGGATTTTTTTTTAAAATAGGTTTTCTTTTAATGAAACAATAAGTTATAGAGGAGCCACAGTGTACCATCTGCTGTAGTGCCTGGGACTGGGCTTCTCATCTTTCCCCATAGGCAGGCCTTCAAGACAGTTCTCCACCATGCTATGCTTATTCTATTAAACACAGAATTAAACAAACCCAGTCAACAGGTTCGTTTCCCCAGGGATTTCTCTATGTTCTTTCACTATTTTTGTAACACAATTAAAACATGCTGGAGAATAACAGAAATGGGTAAAAACAGAGATTTTCTTTTTCAAGACAACTGGTTTCACCAAAAGGGGAACAATAAAATTTATTTGTTTCCTGGCTAAATATATTAGGGAGAACAGAGACTTGGGATTGGACTATCACAAAGGAAAAGTCAGGTAGTTCCTGAGGCATTCAAAAGCAGACACAGAAATGTCAGCAAACATCCATAAACATAGGCCCCAACAGAATGGAAGGGCAGGGAGGGGCCGGATGTAAGAACCAACAGACAGACAGTAACTAGGGATGCATTCTGCCTTCTTCTTATCGCCAGATCATTAATGATGCTGGTAGGGGGGACTAGACCACAGGGACAACCAACATGTATTTTATTTTTCAACTGATGACTGTACATCACTGAGCACCTAGGGCTCAAATCTTGCAGCAATTCCCCAAATTCATATGCCTAGTATGCGGAAAAGAAACAGTTCAGAAGAGACAAGACACAAAATTCACGTTTTGGAAGGCTTTCTGTAAGAATCCCTAAGCTGACAGTACAGGCATAGAAATCATTGGAGTCTAAGGGTGGTGGAGGAGAGCCTGGACCTGGAAATAGTTCATCTGTTTTGAGATCTGTCCTGAAGAACTACACTTTACAAGCAGTTAATTACACCTGTGGTAGCTGCAGCCCATTATCCATGCTCCCACTAACACTTAACCAGAAAGGCTGCCTACAAAGGAGCAGTGCAGAATATTACAGATACGTGGCTGAAAACTAACATGAGAATAGTAAACTAACACAAACTTTTCTTCACTAATACTGGCGGCAGAGACCCAGTTTAGGTTTTAAGTGTTCCCAATAGAGATTTACATTCTCTCATCAAAAAAACAACATCAATATCCCATTTCAAAAAATATCCTGAAGTCACTGAAACCAAGTTGAGGCTTTGAGAAGGAACTACATACATGAATATTCAAAGAGGATAATCTCAAACCTTTAACTGAGAATAATTTCCAACTACTACCTTATGATCAACAACAAATTTCTAAAATATTTTTTCTGCACACATCCATTTTTAAACTTAGTTTAATTTGTGATTATGTGCACAGGGGAGGAAGAGAGAGTATGCCAAGCATGTGAAGATCACAGGGAAACCTGATGGAACTGGTTCTCTCCTTCTACCATTGGGATCCCAGGGACCAGTCTCTGGTCAGTAGGCTTGGCAGCAAGTACCTTTATCTGCTGAGTCATCTCACCAGTCCTAAGCACCCACTTCTAAAAAACATTATATAATTAAAGTCTCAATTAGTATGCATAAATTACTTCAACAAACTAGCACTTACCAAGCCCTTAATAAAAACAAAATTGTGTTTGACACATCATCACTCAGTAACCCCAATGAAATCCAAATACTTGTGTTCCCAGACCTTTTTCTTTGCTTCAAAAGGATTCTCTCATAGAACAACTAAACATTTAGGACACTCTAAGAAGAATTTATGTGACTTTGATCTTTTAAAAAGAATTATTCATTTATTTTACCTTTGTACTTGAAACATGTGAATGTATACCAAGTGTGTGCAGTATGCACAGAGGCCAGAAGACGATGCCAGAACCCCTGGAACTGGAGTTCCATGTGACTGTGAGTCATGTGATGCTCCACAAAGTTAGAGAGAAAAAAATGAAAATGGCTAAGTCTCTCTTGATTCCATTAACTGTCACACATGGCAAAGCAGGAGGAGACAGGGTTGAAAATATGTCAGTGTCGTGTGAATCTGGGTTCACCTGCAGAAGACATTTTGGACAGAAACAAGAAAGTGTCCCTGACAGGATGCAGAGAAGGTAGGATGAAGAACAGAGCTCAGGGCCACCAGCACCAGATTCTCAGAGGACAGCAACCAGGATGCTATTCCATCACAAGCACAGCAACCAGGATGCTATTCCATCACAAGCACAGCAACCAGGATGCTATTCCATCACAAACACAGCAACCAGGATGCTATTCCATCACAAGCACAGCAACCAGAATGCTATTCCATCACAAACACAGCAAAGAATTTTAACTCTCTTTCAATAACTCTGAAATACCACAGGTGCAAATACAGTAAATGTCTCCCAGTAAGAACCTGGTTGCATGTCCTTCCATGCGACCCAGACTTATAGACCATCCAATCAAATGGCACAGCACTTCCCGAGCTTTCCTACAGCAGAGGCCGTAGTGAAGAGTACAAGAAACAGCTTTAGTGAAGGCATAATCATACAAAATAGAAAAGGGGGCTATCCATAGAAAATATGGGACTGTTTGTTAATTCTTGCTAACGTAACACAAACTAGATTCACCCAGGAAGAGGTAACCTCAACCGAAGAATTGCCTCTATCAGACTGGCCTGTGGGAATGTCTGTGGGGCATTCTTTTCAAAATTTCTGGTTCACATAGGAAGGCTTAACTCACTGTGAGCTGTGCCATCCTGGGGCCTCAGCTGTATAAGAAAGGGACTGAACAAGTCAAGGAGAGCAAGCCAGTAAGCAGCACTCCTCCATGGGCTCTGCTTTAGTTCCTGCCTCCAGGTTCCTGTTTGAATTCCTGCCCTGACTTCCTTCCACAATAGATGTAGAAGTATAAGCTGAACCCTTTCCTCCCCAAGTTTCTTGCAGCAATAGGAAGTATTTGTTGCTATTATGGTGCTTATTACAGCGATAGGAAGCAAACTAGAGCAGAGACCAACATCTGAAAGTCGAGGGGAGTAAAACTCAGACTGGTAACTTCTGAGCTGGTGGCAGGAGTGGGACTGGACATGGGCAGGAGGGGATTTTCTGACTGCTAGTCTCCTAATTCTGCAGCATATGGATGGTTGGGGGGGCAGGGCAGAAAGAAAAGTTCAGGAGGCACGGGAGGGAAAGGACCTCCTCACCCTAGAGTCTGCAGAAGTTTCTCACCAGGCTCAAAAACTCCACACAGCTACCAGCACTTTCGTGAAGAGTACCTACATGGAGACGCGCTTCTTTTATGAGCACATGTTTCAAATAAGAACACTAAACTAGCAACGGAGCAGGCATTAGATGTAAGAGTATGTGACCTGCAAGCAGACCTCATCTCTTTTACTGGCTGTAAACTTGCATTTTTCCAGGAATCTCACAAGAACCTCTATTTACAGGAAGACATGTCCTCACCCCTTGGGCAACCTTGAGACCTTTACGGGCCTTATCAGAGTGTAACCTTGCCTAAAGCACCTCAGGGGTCATGCAGAAACAGGGGGTGATAGTAAAATGAGGGGGGGACCCTTTAGAAACAGCAGTATAATCATAATTCAATAATATTGCTTCAATAACTATGTATTCCAACATAATTCCCATACCTCCAAAATTTCATACGCAGTTAGTGCTAAGTCTGTTAAATGTGATTTCTGGGAAGCCCAAAGCCACACACAGACATGAATTATCTTCCCTGAGTCTCTCTATTAGCCCCGTGCTCATAACCATGATAACATCTCCTCCCAAGATGATCTAGCTTTGATTAATACTCGCTTCCCTGAGATTCCTTTCTGTGGCAAAGTCAAAAGTTCTTTCCAGAGAACTCTGGAGGCTTCTGCAGGCGAAGTAGAGAGCTGGTTCTTCGTCTCACACCTCACTGCTGCTGACAGCACAACTGTGAATTTATTAAGGTCATTGCCTAAGACAACTACCAGGCATAAATTTTATGACATATAAATTATACCTTAATAAAACTGTAATCAGCCTTTAAGATTTTTAAAGCTGACATGTTTTAAACTTAACGACATTCCACTTCCAAAAAAAATGGTTGTACTTCTACGAGAAAATTCATATTATAAATGTCTTTTTGCAGAAAGAATGTACTTTTACCATCACTGAAACAATCTAAAAGACAGTGTCCTTAAGGATTTTGTACTTATTCCAAGTGGATTAATTTCATAATAACAACTGCAAAAGTCACCATAATAGCAACAAATACTTAAAAGAAAAAAATTAAAGGCATTTCAATTATTTGGCAACTGGCATATTCATGCTCACATGCTTTATTTTGTTGGGGTTTTTTTGTTTGTTTTTTGGGACAGGTTTTCTTTGTAGCTTTGGGGCTTGTCTTGGAACTAGCTCTTGTAGACCAGACTGGTCTTGAACTCACAGAAATCCGCCTGCCTCTGCCTCCCGAGTGCTGGGATTAAGAGTGTGTGCCACCACCACCCAGCCATGCTTAAACACTAAAAGAGCACCAGAATTTGATATTTTGAAGCCCTGGGTAAAGCTGATAAGGTTTCACAATGAAATATAAGCAATCCTAGAACAAAAAGATGCATAAAAATTTTTTGAGTTAAAGCTTTTTGAAAACTGCTGTGGGATAATGCCTTTATACACCGTAAAGATTTGTTACTTTTACTGGTTTAATAAAATGCTGATTGGACAGTAGCCAGACAGGAAGTATAGGCAGGATAACCAGACCAGGAGAATTCTGGGAAGAGGAAAGTCTGTCTTCGTTTGCCACCCAGGTGCTAAGGAAGCAAAATGAAAATGTTGCATTGAGATAGGTACAAAGCCATGTGGCTAGCAGAGACAAGAATTATGGGTTAAGTTGTAAGAGCTAGTTAATAATAAGCCTGAGCTAATAGGCCAAACAGTTTATAATTGTTATAAGCCTCTGTGTGTTTCTTTGGGATTGAATGGCTGCGGGACCAGGGGGGACAGAAACTTCTGTCTACAGAAAACACCACAAAGCAGCATGCACAGTGTCGAGGTTAAGGATGGCTGTGTCTCACCTGGGTAGGAACCACAGCAGCCAGTTAGTTACTTCTACTCTGCCTCCATATCTCTAACATTAAGACAGCCATAGTATTTACCACACAGTGTGGCTGACATGGTAAAGGAAATGGTTAAAGCCTGGCATAGGGTAAGCCTTCCAATGATAGGTGCAGGCCTATTCTTGTCCAGATTAATATGCTGAGATTTGTGCTGATTGGAAGTCAGATGCCCGCCCCCTTGGGCTCAGGAATGTCAACATTTTGTTACCCACTAGGTGGTGCTGTTTGTGTGGGGTTCCAGAACTTTAGGAGGTGGAGCCTTGCTGGAAGGAGAAGTCACTGTCTGCTGTCTGGGACCTTTAGGGTTCATAGCCTTGCCCCACATCCTGTTCACTCTTTCTTCTACTTACTCTGTGCTACCGACATGAGATCTCTCAGCTTTTTGTTCCTACTGCCTGCTGCCATGCTTCCCTGGCTATTAAGGACTCTAACCCTCTAGAACCTTAAGCCAAAATAAACTTTCTTCTATATGTTGCTTTTGACCATGGTATTTTATCACTGACACGGAATCATAACTAATACAGCCTCATCCCTGGTCCTTTGCCTTCCTGGCAGACCAATTCATTAGCCGTGTTGATGCCACTGGGGATAACAGAAAATCTCTTCCAATGTTGATTCGTTCTTCATTGTGTTACTGCCATTCCCTGGCACAGAGATGGTGCTAAGTCTAAACATCCTTCAGCTGACAGTAAATGAGAGGGACAGAGCAAAGGATGCTTAAATGGTGCAGAGCAAAGGCAAATGGTACTGAGCAAAGGATGCTCAAGCAAGATTCGTACAGTGGGGTCACTTACGTAGCCTGTCCAAGTAACAGAAGTGTAAGAAAGAAAGCTAATCATTTATATGCATAACTTAACTACAAGAAAGGATTGCTTTAATAAAAAAGACATTATTTTAAAACTTTGAAAATAAACTATCTTTACCTAGAGTAAAACCAAATACTGCTGATCTTAAACAAAAAAAGTAACAATAAAATAAGTCCTAATAACATTCTGTTGTACTCATAGATCAGTGCCTTGCTCAGCCATCATCAGAGACGCTTCCTCCTGCAACAGTGGGAACAAATACAGAGACCCACAGCCACAAATTATGCAGAGAGACCTTGGAACACAGAGTTCTTAATGGGATGTTTTCTCAAATCCCTCCCCTCAGAGCCCAGGGAACCCTGTGAAGATGAGGAAAAAGAATGTAAGAGTCAGAGGGGATGGAGGACACCAGGAGAACAAGGCCCTCTGAATCAACTGAGCAAGGCTCTTATGAACTCACAGAGCCGAAGCAGCAAGCACAGGGCTTACATGGGTCTACACCAGGCCCTCTGCATGTCTATTGTAGCTTACAGGTTAGTATTTTTGCCGGGCTCCTGAGTGTGTGAACTGATGGGTCTCTGATTATTTTGCCTTCTCTTGGGGCTCTTTTCCTTCTGATTGGACAAGGTTTGCCTTGTTCAACTTCAATGTGATGGCTTTTGTTTTATCTTCTATTTTATTTTGTCATGTTTGGTTGCTGTCTCTTAGCCTGATCTTTCCTAATGATGAGAGACAGAAAGGGAGTGGAGGTGGAGGAACTGGGAGGAGTAGAGGCAGGAAAAACTGTAATCAGGATAGAGTGCGTGAGAAAATCATTCCCCCCCCCCCAAACAGGGTTTCTCTGTGTAACAGCTCTGTAGACTAGGGTAAGCCAAAAACTCACAGAAATCTGTCTGCCTCTGCCTGGGGTTGGGGTTAAAACTGTGTGCCACCACCAGCTGACAAAGGATCTCTTTTTAACAAAAAGAGAAAAAAAATTTTAAATAAACAAAAGCTAATGCTATAAAAAGAAAGAAAGAAACAGAAAAGAGAAGAAAAGAAAGGGAAGTGTCTTTAATGTTGATTCTCGATGGATTCCAATTCCCCTGTACCCTTCTGTTCCTTCTGTGCACAAACATGTATGCGGTTGTGACAACCCCGGAACCATCTTTATTTTTGATGATCTTGAAGTTTTAAAAGCTACCCTGCTCTCACTTTGATGTGAAGAAGTGGATGGTGATGTCACCACTCCGCCTGCCAACACGCCCTCAGGGAAGAACAAAGGCTAACGGCACTGAAGGCTTGGACTGTTACAAACTGTTCTCAAGTCATTCAAAATAGGCCACGGGCTTTAAGAGCAGGGATTAATTTTAGTGAAAGCCATTTAATAGTACATGGGTACATAAAATTAAATGGTTGCATTATTTGAGCTCTGAATGCATCGGCAAAACAACTCTTGTACTTACCAAAAACATGAGGGCAAATTACCTAAAAGTGTTTCCAGACACTATAAATACATTTCCAAGTAAGACTAAGTCTGCCAATCATCTGCTACCTGCCGGAATATATGAATGTGCTAATGTTGATATCTCTTGCAGTGATACCACTGAAGAGCAGCTGTTCTCAGCACCTGGGTTGTGCTCGACACAATCAACATGATGTTTTCTGACCGAACAAAGCTAGGAAAACACACATGGTCTCAGCAAGAAAACATATTTAGGTTAAAAGAGTAAAGTGCCATCTTCTAGATAGAACCCACATGGAACTGCTGATTCAATTTGACCAAATCAAGGAGTTGTTTGCTCAGGTAGGTGGCATGGTATCAGGCCTATTATATGGTCACATATATTCTGTGATGAACTAATATTTGAGGTTGAATCCTCTCAACTAAAAGAGGTCAAAAAGATGATCCTAGTCTCTCTCTCTCTCTCTCTCTCTCTCTCTCTCTCTCTCTCTCTCTGTCTCTCTCTTTGTCCAGCCCATCAGGGTCACCACATGTAATGACAACTTAATAAAAGAGTGCATATTTTTAAGTACAAAGAGATTAGAAGTGAATACAAATAAAACAGGAAAGGTGCTTTTGCTATAAAAGAACAAAAATCATGGTGTTGCCAAGAAACACCATGACCATTTCCCCACGCCATTCTTTCACAGGACACCAACCCCAGAAAGAGAATGAGAATGCACCAAGCAGCCAGGAGAAATGAGGCAATGTACACAGAGATCTGACTTAAGGCTGAAACTCATTTTTTTTTTAACCTTCCTATCCAAAAGACCCCTGTTAACTGGGTCACTGGACTTTTAAATGTGTTTACACAGCTATGTGTGTCCTGACAGGTGTGGAAGTCAATGCCAGTCCACAGATGCATCAAATAGGGACACTTTATTAGCCGATCAGCCTTCTAAGCTACACCATAAGAAAACCACTGTGGCCATTAGTTCCCACGGGTTTACCCTATCCACTAGTCTCACCAGGCAAGTCTGAGAGATATAAGATCCTTGGTACTAAAGATCTAGGCACATTGGCTAAAAATTACCTTCAAAGTTTCCATTTCCTGCGTACATTAAAAATGCCCTTGTGCTTTTGGCATCTTCCATGCGGAGAGTTTTCTCGCACTGTAGGAACTGTTCCTGGCAACAGTTGCAGATCTAAATCCAGCTCTCATGGAGAGTTTCACTGACATTCACTCATGCCCGCTGAGCACTCCCAGAAGGTGAATGATGAAAACACTCATCCGTGTGGGTATGGGGAGGGACACAGACGGCACCTAGCAACATGCACACCGACTCTGTGGCCACGGAGCACATCAATCTCTTTCTCAAAGTTGGCATTTCCACAGGGTGCTTAGCATTCCCCGAATCTCCTAATCTGCCTTTAGTCCGCATATCACACCCCTCCATCTCCCATCAAGGCTGGATTTCAGCAGGAACACATCTCATACTCCTGGCCCGGATGCTCACCTGCTGACAATTATCCCTTGCTATCTGATTTGAAGACTGGCCTTGAGGGGATCTTGGTGAGACTGCTGAATCAGCTGAAATTGATATTTAGATATACTTAACATGCAATAGCCGGGGTCTCACCAGCCAGAGGCCTCCAGTGTTACATGTGTGCTGTTCCTTCTGCCGCGCTGTTGTTCTTAGGACTTTACGCCACTATGCGCCACTGAAAATCATGTCAAGATGTTCTCTGATTCAGTGGCTCTAGGTGGACAGACTGTCTACACGATGGCCTTCTCCCAGTGACATCAGTGCTGTTGTCTCTAGACACTTGTTTTACAGGACTTTTAAGAATATGGGGAAATCATGCTTTTAGTATATAGAATTGTTTACATTTTTTTCTATTGTATGCATAGCTTTCAAAAAATTCCTATGTTGCTAATGTGTAAAATCTCAAAAAGTATAACATTTACAGCATTAGGTTGGTTAGACCCTGAATGGCCCAGTACTTCCTAGCATACACAAGACCCTGGGTTCTCAGTCCCACAAAGAAAGAACCAAAGTAATGAGCAGGAGGCCAAATTATACAAAGTAGAGTTCTTATTAAAGAAAAAGGCAAAGAAAATGGACAACATGGCTGAGGGCCATCTTGTCCACTAGACTAGAGGTGACTTTAATTTATCTTAGTATTTTCTCATTTACATGGAAATTATTTTTATTGATTACATAGTAAACTGTGATAGAAAAATGATGATTAAAAATTAAATCTACCATCTCTCCTTTTGTTTTGAGGGCATGCTGCTTGCAACATAGTTCAGATTTAAAATTGGGGATTTAAAGTCCCATTCTGAAACTGTTTGGGATTTTTGTTTGTTTCTTTTTTGCTTAATTTGGCTACAAGGATTTAAGCTAATCAGAGAATCTGTACAGAATATTGCTAACACCACCAACACCCTCAATTCTAGAGGATCAAAGCTTTTTCCTTGAGACTCTTATTGGCTCATCCCCAGTTTTTAAATCCACCATCCAGGCCTTCCTTTAGTCACTGGGTAACCAAGGCAGTATCTGACTAAGGTGGTAAGCTCACAGGACAAAGTTGCTTCCAGTGGCTCTCAGACTACTCCCAAATTGGCAGGTGAATTTTGTTTTTTAAATTATCTTAAGAGTGTTTCACAAGTAGGAACTCAAGGTGGGAAGCAATGACCACGATGGGTAGCTCACCGTCTGGTTAAACTGCCAAGAAGCATTACATTTGTTTAGCACTCCACCCCACTGGAGCACAAGGTGATCAAAGTGGCCCCTCCATGGCCATGGGTTCTGTGCACTTTGCTGGACACTGGAAGCAAAGAGCTAATTCAAAGAGTGTGCCCTGGGGCAAAGTGACCAATTTTCCATCATGATGAGTTGAATAAAAAAATCCCCCCCCACACACACAGCCTCATAAGGAGTGGCAATATTAGAAGGTATGTCTTTGATGGAGTAGGTATAGCCTTGTTGAAGGAAGTGTGTCACAGGGGGTGGGCTTTGAAGCTTCAAATGCTCAAGCCAGGCTTGGTGTTTTCTCTCTGTTGCCTGCAGATCTGAATACGGAATTATTGACTCCTCCTTCAGCACCGTATCTGCCATGCTTCCTACCATGACAACTGACTGAACTCCTGTACTGTAAGCCAGTTCCAATTAAATGTTTTCTGTTATAGTGTTGCCATGGTCACGGTGTCTTTTCGCAGCCATAGAGCATCAACTAAGACACCCAGTCTCTGAGATTTCAAGCCATTAACTGATCAAAGCTTTTACCAAGTCAGGCCTTGGAGATTCAGAGGCTAGCAAGACACCTTCCTGGCCACATGCCATAAAATCTTAAGGAAGAAATAGACATGTATTACACAACACAATGAGGAGTTTTAGCCTACATATAACAACAGCGAATGAGTCTCAAGAGACGGAGCTGTGAGTTCTCACAGGAAACAAGGAAATGATCTGTATATGGGGTGACCTTTAAGTGGAATCTTGAGAAATAAAGGAGATTTTGCTTCGCAGAGTCAAACAGATAATTGTAATTCAGAAAAATGTGTTGAATCATGGTGTTGATAATATTCAGTATAAATGTGAGCAGTGACTGGCTCAGAGAAGATATTCAACAAACAGTATTTGTATAGCCTTGTAATAAAATGGGTGACCAGCACGTAGATATCCTTAAGGAATACCTTGTATAACCGAAGAAAGAAGCAAAGGAAATAACATCCAGGTTGCATTTATGACTGACTGATGATAAGTGAATTGATAAAACACCATCACTGATAGTCCATCGTGGTATTCTAGTTACAAAGGAAACAACACAAAATGGCTAATTCTATTCCCTGTGGTATAATCAGTGTAATGAGGAGTGACCAGTGGAATAAAATGCAGAGAGTAAGAACAGTATTTGTAGGGCACTCAGCACTACTCAAGCTGTTTCATCAGTGACAACCCCCAAAACACATGGTGAGTGTGATTATAGCAACTCTAAAGATGAAAAAAATCCAGGGAGTTTGACTTGCCAGGGGCCTCACAAGTGGTGAGTGTTAGAGTCAGGATCTGCTCTTACAAAGGACTCATTCCAAATGTCATGGTCTAAGCATCGGTACAGCAATTGTTTCCATGTAAAAAGATGTATTTACAAAGGAAGAGAAGATTGGTCATCATTAAGGAGGTACCACTGGATAGTGGGCTCCTATCGCAGATTTCAAACATAATTTTTCCAAACCGAAAATAGCCAAACAATTAAACTCTTGATATTTCAGCGTAACGACTGATAGTAATCAGTAACTGTCATGGTTCATTTTTGTCAAATTAATATAAATCTATTCATACCCAAGAAAAGGGAATGAATTGTTAATTCCTATTAAGGAATTGTCTCCATCAGATTGGGCCATAGGTATGACTTCGGGACATTTTCTTGATTGCTAATTGATGTTGAAGGACCCAGCCCTCTGTGGGTGGTACCATCCTTAGGCAGGTAGGGCTAGCCTATTCAAGAAAGGTAGCTTGAGCAAGGCAGAGAAACCAGTGAGCAGGGTTCCTCTGTGGTCTCTGTTCCAGTTCCTGCCTTGGCTTCTCTTGGTGATGGGCTGTAATCTTCAAGTCAAACAAGCCCTTTCCTCCCCAAGTTGCTTTCAGTCAGTGTTTTATTTGAGCAGCAGATAAACAAACTAGAAAGGAACCAATCACGATCCTAAATTTGTCTCATAGATTATTTCCTTTAACACTTATGACAATTAATAGAGCAGGCATTATCACTCTTACACCATAAACATAGGAGATAAAACAGTATCATCAGAGAGTTAATTGCTCCCACTGGGAGAATGTTTTTCATTGTCTCTAGGGTAGAGGACAGATTTTGACTCAAGTATATCAGTCTGCAAAGCCAGTGTATCTCTTCTGTGTCAGGTAACTGTTTCTCTCTCTCTCTCTCTGTGTCTCTCTCTCTCTCTGTCTCTCTCTTTCTCTCTGTCTCTCTCTCTCTCTGCCTGCTGCCTGCAGATCAGGATGTAAGCTCTCAGCTATTGCTCCTGAGCCTGCCTGCTGCCATGTTTCTCGTTGCTTGCTGCCATGTTTCTCTTTGCTTCCTGCCATGTAATCATGGACTGTAAGCAGAGCTCCAAATAAATTATTTCTTTTAAAACTTGCCTTAGGCATGGTATCTCCACAGCACTAGAATAAGGAGCAAGACATTGGCATATTAGTAATCTTTTCAGTACTGCAACAAACACTCGAGATAATCAACTTCAAAGGAGAAAGGATGTATTTTGGTAGGTGGGTTTAGAAATGTCAATCCGTGGCCTGCTGGCCACATTGCTTTCGTGCCTTTGGGAAAGGCAACACATCCTGACAGAGAGTATGTGGTGTGAGGAACCACCCATTTGTGGCCAGGGAGAGAAAGAACAGGGAAAGGAACTAGAGGGGTGGCTCAGCAGTTGAGGACATGCATTGATCTTGCTGAAGAACAAGTCTGGCTTCCAGCATCCCCATCGGGAGATTTGCATCTGCCTGTAACTCCAGCTCCAGGGGATCTGACAGAGTTGGCCTCAGCAATTAACACACACACACACACACACACACACACACACACACACAATTAAAAGTGAAGTAAATAAGATTTTAAGGAAAAAAAAAACCTAGCAGGGGAAGAAGGAGTGGCTTGGCGCCCATAGCTCCTTCTCAGGGCACTTCCCAGTGGTCTAAAGGCAACACACTAGTTCCCATTCCTTAGAGGCTCCAAGCTGAGGAATAAGCCTCTTACATACAGATCTCTGAGGGACATCCAAGATTTGAACCCGGTGAGGAAACAAAATGAATTGCTCAGGCTTAAGAAGAAACTGCAAGCTAGACTTTACCAGACTGAACTCTAAGCCCAGGCATAGCTGACTTTAAAGTGTGAGGCTTTCCACCCTCCCAATAGGGTCCCAACCAGAGTGAGGCCAGGTTATGCTGCCAGCCACTATGAAACAGAAGCTACCACTACAAGGCTAGCCTGGAGCAGTCTTAGAGGGGCCTTTGGAGAAAGGGGTTTCAGTCCTGCTTTAGAACCTTCAGAACTTGCACTTCCTCTCCTAGAAAACTGACCTTTGTTAAAAGTACTGCTTCTAGAACACGCACCACTGCAGGCACCCAGTGTTGATTACAGCAGGCAGAAGAGGGTGTAGCTCTTCCCAAATTAGAAGAATTAACATCTCCATAAGAACACTTGTAGAGCCTAAGTCCTGATTAGCCACCAAACATACATCATCTAAAATAGCATACCCTATTCTGAACACTTCAGGTCTCTAAGGAAAATGTCATCATTATTTTTAAGCTCCCCTTTCTTTGAAATCGGCTAAGATATTTCCATCAACTCCCGGATCCAGTGAGTTGGGAGGATGGCTGAACATGTGCTAAGCTTTTGTCAAACGTTTAAATCTGACGTGTGAGGATGCAAACTAAATTGCCAGTATAACTAACAAAGCTAACACGTGCTGTTCATTTTCCCAGTAGAGATAATAAATCATGAGAGAAAAATATGTAGATCAGAAAGAAGGGTTTAAACATGCCAGTGTGTATAATAGTGATCATGGAAAAGCTTTATTTTCAGAGAGAGAGAGAGAGAGAGAGAGAGAGAGAGAGAGAGAGAGTCACTATTAGCAACAGATATGGGAAATCTCCTTTTCAGGTTATTTCTTACTTTTTATTTAGAAACTTTCAGTTTTCACATTTTTATCCTTACTGACCGTTATAACCATGGTTGGATAATTAGTGACATTTACCTTTTCCTATACTCATAAGTGGAAGGTGCAGTTTGTTCTATAAACACAATTTTTAAAAGATCCTTTATGTTTTTAATTACTCATATTTATCTTATGTATATGAGTGTTTGCCTAGAGGTGTGTCTATGCACTCTGTGTGTGCAGTGACCACAGACACTAGAAGAGGGCATTGGATTCCCTGGAATTGGAGTTACAGGTGGTTGGGAGCCACCACATGGGTGCTGGGAACCAAATGCAGGTCCTCTGCAAGAGCTGCCAGTGCTCTTAACATCTGAGCTATCTATCTTTCCGTCTCCTAAAATCAGTTATTTTTACTTCAAATTAAAATTAGATATCTGAAACCCAAAGAAAAAAAGCAAAGGCCATCTTGTGATATGTGCCCCTGCTAATTCTATAGACATAATAAGAGATCAACGAAACAGCAAAATGGAATATTACAACAATATTCTGCAGTAAGAGTCATATGCATTGGTCTCTCCCTCTCTTTTCCTCCCTAACTGGGGAATTTTCCATTTGATATTTCCAGGCCATAACTGATCTCTTGGGTCACTAAATGCATGGAAAAATGAAATAACTGGTAAGGAGGGAGGACTGTGCTTCAGCCACATGATCCTGAAGATTTTTCACGTAGGAAAAACAATAAATTGCTTGTTCGCGCTGTCACGCTAGTGGTGGTGGATTTCTACAAAGTGTGTTGCTTACATGCAGTATCTATCAGGTAAAAATGCAGCATCACTGACTTTTCCCTCTGCTATGTAAGCGTGCTCTGGCACTATACATGCTATATATTCAGTGTCTAAGAATAGGCAGATCTTTCTACATTTTCCACTTAAAGATTATCTATCTGGTTTACTGTTGCTGCATTTCAGAAGGGGCGGAGGTCTTTGGGAAATGCCTTGCCTATGATCTTCACTGTGCAAATGTCCCGCTGAGGCACTTGCTGCTCTGTATATTTCTAAGGAAGTGTCAACAATCATGACTGCAGAAGATTTACCAGCTTTAGGCAGTCAGACTGACATTTCCATAGAAGGATTCAAGAGCCATACTATGCTTATATCAAATCTTCCAGCTCCATGGCTTAATAATTGTAAAACAGTAATATTTCAGACGACCTCCAAGAGTGACAGCGTGGCAGGGTGAGTGAACAGCCAACACTGAGACATGACAGAGGAAGTGACTCTCAGGATCTCAGGTCCTGGGAACTTCTGTGAAATGTGGGTAAAGAAGTCGTGACTTCACCATTTGTTCGCACGTGTCCTTCTCGCTTTCTGACAGGCCCTCAGTCCAGACTCAGATAAATAGAGCACCACTGAAAATAGAGTTCGGCACATATTTCTGTGAATTCTGCAGCCACAACAGCTGGTAGCTTGATGACATGATGAGCAGAATTGTCCCAGAAGCTGGTGGGGTGCAGTGTGGAAAGAGAAAGGTTTTAGCCAAGCAATTCTGGACGCTTCAGCTCATGAGCCACCATGGCCATCTTAGCCGACTGCAGCTTCCTGTAGATACTTTAGATAGTGGAGCATTTCCAATATGTTGATCTCCTTAGTTCTGCCTAAAAATATCTCAGGAAAAAAAAAAGTGCCAGAGGCTGAACAAACTCTGAGGATAGGATTTAATACAACCCTGGGAGGCAGCAATTTAGGAGGCCACGTGGTAGCAAGAACTCATGAGAACAGCGTGTGGACTATGCCCTCCAGTGCCCAGTTCCTCTGGGGAACAGTAAACAGTTGGTACAGTTTTCACCATTACTGCTAAAACCACAGCATTAGCTGTTCCCATCCGCAACACATCCGCGTGCTGCCTAAAGGTGATAGCGAAATCCCTGCAGCTTGTACCCTGTCCTCACTCCTTACTAGGTAGCTACCAAAAGCATTCAAGCATTTGTTTTATAAACAGTTCTATTTCTTCAAGGCAAAAATATTATCTTTAAATATTTATTTGTGTATTTTCCATACTGTTTACGGGTTTGATGCAGACCTGAGTTAAGCAATAAGTAAATAAATAAAATAAGGAGCACAAGTCAATGAGAAGTTAGCTTAGTTGGTTAGAGGGTGGTGCTAATTAAAAAGCTGGTTCTTGATGTAGCCTATGCCATCGTGCACTGAGTGTGCTGGCTAGTTGTATGTCAACTTGACACAATCTAGAGTCATTTTGAGGGAAGCACAGTTGAGAAAATTCCTCCAGCAGTTTGCCCTCTGGGCAAGCCTGCAGTACATTTTCTTGATTAATGATTGACGTGGTGCCAGCTCTGGGCAAATGGTCCTGGAGTGTGTTAGAAAGCAAGCCATGAGGACCAAGCCACTAAGCAGCATTCCTCCATGGCTGTGGTTCAGTTCCTTCCTGCAGGTTCATACCCTGACTTCCCTTACAAATGATATTGTACAACTCTAAGACGCAAAAGTTGTAAGTAAAATAAACCCTCTCCTCCACACGCTGCTCTGGGTCATGGCCATTACAGCAATAGAAACTGAACACAGAGTTGAGATACCATCCCCCACGCTGCGTATCACTCCGTAGGAAGGTTTGGAAGAACCCAGCTGTCTCTCAGAGGCTTACCATAACAACCTGCCTCTGCCAGAACTGTGCAAACAGTCTACTTGAACAAACTATTTATTGGGGAGATTTCCCTTTGGAGCTGAAATGATTCAAGACTCCTGGGGTTCATAAAGAAAGGCTTTATTTTCGCTACTGGGAATTCAAGCAAAAAATTTTTAAGCTCTTTGACTCATCTAATTCTTCTGCACAGAAAACTGTGCTTCAAGAAACATAGTCAATATACATAGAATAACTACAGTGGATATGAGATATCATCTTTCTCACTATGTATCTACCTATCTGCCTATCCATCCATCCATCCATCCCTACCCTGAAAACATTCAAATGAGATTCCTTGGGGAAAACACTGCTGTTATAGTTTAGACCTTGAACAACCTCCACAGGCCGAATTCTTAATGGCTTGTTTCTCAGGCTGGTGCTATGCGAGGTGGTTGAACCATTAAGAAGTAGACTTCATGGTAAGACTGGTATTGGAGACACACCCTAGAAGAAGACTGTGGATCCTTCATGGCCTTTTTCCCACTTTCTTTCACTTCCTAGCTATTAGATGTATGGCATTGCTCTCTTGCCCGAGTTCCTATTACAGAGTTCTGCCTTGCCACTGGCCCAAAGGAATGGGCAACCTGGTCATGGATTAACACCTGCAGACCTATGAGCCAAGGTACTTTTCTTTTTATAAGTTAATGACCTCAGGGTTCTCACTGGGTGATGGAA